>BQNB010027820.1:3738-57254 GCA_026074375.1 Tanacetum coccineum
CTAAGGGACTTTGGATTCTATGCTTTGTAGGAAAAAGGTGTTGTCGCGATAACCCACAAACGTTAGCAGCGGAGTGGGGTCCCTTGAGGCGATCCGAAGACCCGGCCTGCCTACTCTCTTTAATGAATAAGCCAACTAGAGGTGAGCCGTACCTGGCTAGTGTCAAAAATGGGAGTGTTTTGATCTTTTGTTGCGATGATATTATGATAATACTCTATTAAGAGTATTATATTATTGTTGATTCTTTTTTAAAAGGAAAGTTTTTTTTTATGTTTTCGATTGCTTCTTATTATTTAACTTTTATTTATAGTAAAAAGAAAAGAAAATATATTTTTTTACTTTTTATAGTTTTTGAAAAAAAATTATGTTTTTGATTATATAACAAGAATGTAACTTTCCCGGTGGAAAGGATCTTCTCGACTCTACTTCAACGAATATTCTTCAACAATCGTTCACGACTTCCCCGGCAACGGCGCCAAAATTTGGTTTGTAGCAAATTTAATATACTTATAGTATTAATCCCGTAAGAATTCTTTCCAAAATACTTCTCAAACAAGAGAAATATAAGGTAAAAATCTCACTAAAGAAAACACAATTTGTATATTTTTATCCGGGAAGTACTTTTCCTCGGGTCGTGTCCCAACGAAATCGTGAATTGAGAATTTGGAATAATTCGGATTCGAGTTAAGATTGATAAAGGATTTTTGAATTATTGATTATACTACAAATGTAATGGCATGAATTAAAAACAATTAACTAGCTCGAAATTTAAATGCACGAAAAGTAAAAACGCGAGCTAAAATTGAAATTTAAAAACTAAGGCACAACTTTTAACAAATTTTATACCTAAAAATCACAAATTTAAAAAGAAAATTTTAGGAAAAAGAATTGGAATTTTTTATCTATTTTTGAATTTTTTATGAATTTTCAAAGATTAATGAATTAATCAAAAATAAACTTTTTCTAAAAATTAAAACTAAAATTTTGTTTTTATTTTTCAAAAATACTAGATTTAAAAAGAAAATTAATGCAAAAAGAATTTTAATTTTTCAACTATTTTTCTATTTTATATGAATTTCTAAAGATTAATGAATTAACAAAAATAAACTTTTTCTAAAAATTAAAACTAAAATTTTGTTTTTATTTTTCAAAAATACTAGATTTAAAAAGAAAATTAATGCAAAAAGAATTTTAATTTTTCAACTATTTTTCTATTTTATATGATTTTTCTAAGAAAAAGATATTAACTAAAATCTATTTTTTTATAAAACTAAAATATAAAATATTAAAATCTAATTAATCTAGAAAGAACATGGTAGAATTTGCAATAAAGGAAAGTAAAGGGTAGGCGGCCAAACTTTAGGAAATTTACACTATAGTGCAAACGGGTACCCCTAGACTTTGAGAAAAGTACAAAATAGACCCTACGCTATGGCTTAATTTTAGCTTATTGAAAAAGTGGTTTTCAGCAAAAACTTAAAACTACAAACTTATTAACTAGCTTATTATCTACAACTTTAATGAAAGCAACTTCTACTTTAGACCACTAAATAAGCTACAAAATAAGCAATTCAAAAGCTGTTACAGAAACTTGATGTTTAATAAGCTTTTTAGATTTTGGCTTATAACTAGCTTATTACTTGATGAAATTTGAAACTAAAAGAAGCTATTTGATGCTCATGATGTGTACTAATGGTATTTAAACAAAAATTACCCTAGTATTAACAAATTTAGCAAGAAAATTGAAATGAAAAAGGGCAAGTTCTGGCTTAAATCTGTTTTGAGCTTTTTCTCAATAAGCTAAATTGCTGATTACTTGACCTTAGAAGCTAGGATTTTGTCTATAAGCTATTCTACTTTCCTTGAATCAACCTAGGTAAAATGTTTCTAAAAATTCCAACTAAAAATAAGAAATCAAGAAGAAAATTAAGCTAGACACTAATGCACTGTGATGCTACTTTTTCAAGGAAAATAAGCTAAACTTAAGAGATTAAAATGAAACTTAAAAACTTTTCTAGATTCAATTAGTGAATTTCTATTGATATGCTAAAACTTATGTTCTACTTCCTATTTTCAAATGCTAAAAGTGACTAAAAAATTGTAAAACAACAGCAGTATGCACTGCTGTTTGCTGATGTATTTAACAAATTCACTAGTGCAGTCTAAATTTTGAGGTTAACACTCTTTAAACCTACTACCTAAGTTTAACTAAACCTGAATCAAACAATTTTGAACTATAGAATGCTTTTAAAAACTCTTAATAATAAAACTAATTACACTAAAACTGTCCTGGTGCAGGACTCAACTTTTTGAGCTCAAAAATTTGAAATATTACAAACTAATGCTAAAAACCTACTTAAAACTTGATATACTACCCTAACACAACTGAATGAATAGCTTTGACATAGTAATGTTGACTTAAAGAGTCAAATTAAGCCTAATCCAAACACTCCTTAACTAATGCTGTCCAAACTATAGTGAGCTTAAAACCTATTTGAAAGCTAAATCAGCTTAAACTTTTTATCTACTCACTCTAATTTTAACCTACTTGAACTGTTTAAGCTATAAAACCTAAAGCTTATGTGTGAAATTAAGCTACTTCTTCAGCTAGCTTATACTATTACTATGACAGAATTGAAGGATAAAGTGATTTTGCACAAATTTCATTTAATGAAAACTCTAAACAGCTTAATAACAAACCTAAACAAGTGTAATTGAAGAGAATTAACAAAATTTTGAATAGAAATAAGCAAATGTAAAAGCTCAAATTAAGCTAAAATGAAACTTAGGAAATGTAACCTGAGAATTTTTGGAGTCTCAGCACTTAAGCCACTCTATCTGAGTGAGTGGCCTAAAAAAACAAACACCTAATGGCTCATAGCCTCTAAACCTTGAGCATTACAGCTCAATAAGCTATTAAAAGCTTATTACCTTGTTGCTTCCAAAATTGAACACAAATCAACTCAAGTGATCATTATTTGATTCAAATTGATTAATAGTGAGTAAATGAATTTCTTAAGAATAAAGTTTGACTGAAATTGAGCTTATGAACAGTTATAAGCTCAAATGAGCTTATTAAGAGCTTATTTAATGAAAACGACTTAGAATTGAAATCAAAGTACAAAAATACTTGTAAACTGAATTGTATTACTCAAATAGATGAAGTACAAGAACAAGTGCTTAAATCGTATTGAAAGTAAATTGCTTAAAAACGAGAGAATTACAAGACTAAATTTTTTTTAAAACAAAACAACAACTGGAAAAATGAGCCCTATGCTTCCTATTTATAGAGAATAGATGAAGAGAGGAGTAGAATTCTAGAGTCTTCCACTTAATCTCTGCCCTTGATCATTTTCGACTCTTTTGTAGCCGTTTGATGAGATTAATGAGGTGTTCGAACCAATGAAATGATGCCACGTGGTTGATATGATGTGGAAGTGATTTGTGAACGAGTTCGAGTGTTTATAGAGGAGCGGGGGGTGGGAAATTCGCGAAGTGGGTTTGTGGGGGTTTTTGGCGGGAAAGTTTGTTAGAGGTTTGTTACAAACCGCGTTTTCAGTTTAAATGTTTGAAGAGTTGGTACAAATGGTCCCTGTGATTGCTTGTTCTTTTGTAGTATAAACATACTTTGAAAATGACAGAATCAGTCCTTGTGGTTTCTTTCTTCCTTTTCATCTTTATAAACAAACTTTCCACTATTTGCAAATTAAGTCCCTTGAACTTCAAAACTCAAAATAAGCTTTTGAAACTTTGCACACTTGTCATTATTAGTCCTTGGCTTTAATATTTTGCCTTTCTTGCTGTATCGGGCTGATCCGGCTTTTGATTTCTTCACTCTTCACTCTTGTATTTGTCTTTTCCCGTTTCTTTGCGGTTTTTGACTGTTTTTGATTCTTTTTGACCTTTTTATCCTTTCCTGCACAATTAGACACAAAAGCACACAATTTCCATTCTTTTGGCATTTTCTTGGCTTTTATTTGGCAAAATCCCGGGTAATTTAATATACAATTAAGCAATTATCAACCAACCACCTTCAAAACCAAGAATTTATTTGCTTTCATTAAAATATAAAAAGACAAAAAATTTCTTCTCTTAACCTTTAGATCTTAGTTACATTTAGTTTGAACCTTCACACGCTATTCCCTTAAAGAACGATACCCCCCCTGGATGTTGCATACACTACACTACAACGATTAGGTAGACTACTAGGGAGTTGTAAAACTTAGTGAAGTTTTGAGACCTCATCAGTTATCTCTTTCAATTAATGTGAAACAAATTGAAGAGCATTTACTCCTCAACAAACAGAAAGAACTACTGGAGCTGAAGCTCACGTTTTAGTTAATAATTTATTCTTAAACTTGTAACTTTAGTTCAAGTTTAAGTTAGAGGATATCATCCCAATTGTCATTCAACCACTTTGCTATTCTGCAAGCAAAATTCTTTATTTAATAAGAACCTATACGTTAAAAAGTTACTTGTGTGTGTTTTCAGCTTGTTCATTATATTATTTATATATACCTATTTAAAACTCACTTTTTTCCATGGAATGTGATTAGTTTAACTTGATAAACTAAATATCACATTCAAGGGGACCAACAGAGGGACCTTCAAAGTTATGAACCAAGTCAGTCCATGTAGATTTAGTTGTTTCACAGCTAATGATTATCTCTATTATGTCATCTCGTAGACATGACATAATGATGCTTTTAAGGTGTTGGTCTTGATTGACCGCCCTCCTCTAATTGTTGGTCTATTGGGACTCAAGCTTGATTTCACCTTCTTCATTTTTTGGTTGGTAATGATCATCCTTAATACATTGGATGTAGTAGGGTTACATACCAATCAAATAGAAAAGCATACGCTTTTTCCATTTGTTAAATGTTCTCGGTTCTAGTTTTGGAGCAATAGCAAAATAACTACCTCCCTTTTGTCAACTAGCTAGGGTACAGTACTTTTAACAGCCATTTTAGGATCTAGATTTTAAAACTCTGAGCAGATTTAAGTGTTAAAATGTTTTATAAACCTTCTGCTTTGATACCACTTGTTGTTCCTTTTTAGTTAGTAACCAATAACTACAAAGTTATGATATACTAACCCATGGCATGAAAGTATTATTCTTCAAAAGGTTTTGTAATAAAGTAAAGACAATAAGTAAAAGACACAAAGCTTTTCATCGTTTAATTCTTATAAATTTATTAAGAACTATACTTCATTGTTTACGGAAAAACAATAAAGATTGAATGACAATGTGTGTGTGATCTCCTCACTAACAACTTAGCATAAACCAAAGTATTAGGCTAAGTCGACTAGTATGCTAAACAACTAAATTGTCTAGGGACTTAGTAGACTTTGGAGGAGTAGGTGTTTGTGAATGATACAACTTTGAATGTACAAACCTAACCTACTCTGTTTACAAGGCGTGTCTATTTATACTAGTTAGGTAGGATCATACCCACATTGGTATTGGGTGCATGTCCCAAGATTGACTGGTCAATACATGTTGTACATGTTTTTCTCTATTATAATTCTAATCTATGAATGGGACAAACACCCTTTCTAAGGTCAGTCCTGACACTGACCTTGTCTTCATACCCTACTCAGGATAGTTTGACTTCAGATGGATAAGAGCTTGGACTTATCCATTCAAACTATCCCACCTATTCTTTAGGCACTTGTTTTCAGGGACTTCTAGTTGTTGGAGATCGTATGAGGTTCAGTGAGTCTATTGCCATAACATATGGAACCCGTCACCTTCTTTTTTGGCTCAAGGACTTTATTCGATGAGAACCGCCTCACTGAATGGTTGAGTATTTCTTGTAGACATAGGTTGAACACTTGAAGGTAACTGACTGAGTGAATATTCACTCAGTGACCTTGGACTGTTTAAGTTTATCTAACACTTAGGATATTTTGTATTGAAATCCAAGTGAAATATCATTGGGTACTGAATTAGCCCAACACGTATTATTAATACTAGTTGGATACCTGCACATAGTTTGAGTTTCTTGTAACTTTCCCGCAACACTATATTAACATCATCATTCTCGCATATAAAAAGACTCTCACACTCTCTTACCCATCAATTAATCTCTCCAAATGTATATAATTGTTAGGCTGGATGGAGTGGTGAGGTAAATCTCACCCTCCACCTCAGCGCAACATCAGCTTTCTCTCTCCTCTCACTTAACTCACTTCAACTTACCTTTCAACCGTAGTGGCAACTTTGCGACTCACCGTTCGTCATTTTTTTAGTTAAATACTTTTGTTCATAAACTAAACACTTAAATATTAACGTAAACGTACGAAATTAATAAAAACATAAAACGTACTAAAAAAAAGCATTTATTCATAAATTAAAAACTTAAACGATACATAGATAAATAAAACGATATGATACATAATTAAATAAAAACTTAAACGTACCAAATAAAAATCATAAACTAATATTTCAAATCATACTTCGCCTTGATCTCCGCCCTTAGTTCTTCCATTGCTAACCGCACATCCCTAGTCAAGTTATCATATGGCTGTAGATAGAACTTTATGTCTTCTTGGCATTGTAGATACTCCTGATTTATCACCTCTTGTTCACGACATTTCACCTCCCTATTTTTGATCTCTAAAAACGCTATGCATTGTTCTTTCTCCTGAGCTGTCATCTAGGTTACCATCAACCTAGCCAATGCATCGTCATTCATACTTGATGATCCAAATGCTCTTGACCCTTTCTTTTTTGCAGCATCTCTCGCTTTGTCCCTGCCCGTTGCACTAGAAAACATGTCATAGCATTAGTAATGAAATAACTAGGTTAGCATGCCTTTTTGCCCTATTTGTTCTCATTTCATTTACTTTTCGCATTTTACTTTCCTGTCAACATTTCAAATCAATCTCTAAATCATTTTTTACATGTGACATATTTCAAATTAAAACTAATACTACTGAGCTCTTGGGAGGACCTCGGATTTACCAAACCTGAACTACATACGACCGGGTTCTCTACCCGCTAGTGCGTGTATACATCGGTAGACGAGTTTTATAAATTTAAAACTTATAAGAAATTATTCAAAACAATTTACGCATTAGTATGGTTGATTTGGGTAAGGTTGGCATTCAAACTCACCGGAGGTGAGTTGGTCACCCTTGGTATTCAAACTAACGCGTGAGTTTCGTTGACCGGTATGGGGACTCGCCCGTGAGTTGAGTTGGCGACTCACAGGTGAGTTCTCTTGCCACTTTGTTCAACCTTAAGAATCAAGTTTGTATTCAAATTAGTACAAAAATCAAATAAATAAATACAAGAAATCAAATTACAACTAATTTTTAGCTCCCTGGCAACGGCGTAAAAAACTTGATGCGTTTATTTTGTTAAATTAGTTATTACAAGTTTTAAATTTATAAAACTCGTTTACTGATGTCTACACGTACTAGCGGGCAGAGAACCAGGTCGTATGTAGCGTAAGATTGGTAAATCCTATGTCGTCTCAAGAGCTAAGTTTATATTAGTTTTAATTTGAAATGTCACGGTTTTAAAAATGTTTTAAGTTGATTTTGAAAACTTACAGGAAAGTAAATAGAGAGAAATAAATTGATGTGAAAATTATAAGGAGAAAACGTGCTAACCTAGTTATTTCATTACTGTGTTATGATGTGTATAACCTTTATAATGTCTAATTCTCATTTTATTGGTGGTTCTAATGACAACAGGCCCGAACTGGCATTTGAGGTCTATCCTATACTTCTTGCGGTTCCAAATCCCTCGAAAGTCATGAAGGTAGGGAAACGAAATTGCAGTGATTAATCCCCAACTATCCTAAAGACGTGTCTATAAGCTAGATAGATTATAAACCATCTCTGAAAGAGTTCCTGAAATTTTTAAGTGTCTAATGCGAAAAAGGCGGTAATTTAGTTAATTTTTACACTATGGATAGATGTCAACCTGTCCTAGTATCCTGCTAAACCCATGTTCAACAAGTTAGCCTAATAATAGAACTAACAGGATCTAATTCACCCTTAAAACTACTAAAACTCAGGGATAATGACAGACAAATAGGATATCTAATAAAAATACAATTAAACAAGAAACATTCAACATAACAATAGTTAATTCATAACTAGGCCAACACTAGAAGTGCTTAGCCGCTCATGGTAACAATACATCAAGAATTAATGGAAGTAATCATGGACTGAAAGCTCATAATTCTTACAGGATGCGTAATGAACAAATAAATACAAAAATAAGTAAAGTGACTTCTCCCTTGGACTTCTGGTGGACTTCTTCGACCTATGGAAGTTTGGTTCGCCCCTTGATGCTGTGGTAGAAGGGTTGATGTCAAATATGCAGAATAAGGGCTCTATTTATATATTTTGATTTTGTTACGATGTATCCTCTACACTTGGTTACGCCGTAACCATGTTGAGTTGGGCTTCCATTCTGTAGGCATAAAATGTGTTACGGTGTAACTCAAACATCCATGTTACGCCGTAATGGTGACTAGAATGAGTAGTCATTCCTTGACGTGGCATTGTTACAACATAAAGGTTACTAAGCAATTACTCCATAACACTGATACTGACCATACTTTCCTTGAATAGGTTATGGCGTGATACCCGCGGGGTGGTTACGCCGTAACCAGTTTTGAGAATCCGTCCTTAGCTTTATTTTCACATCCATTTCTCGTTTTTCTTGCTAAAATGCTCGTGTTCTTCTTGTAAACGACATAAGAAGTGATTAAGTATCATTTTTAGGCATTTATATAATAATCACAAGCATTTTGATAGGGATTTTGACAAAAAAATAAAAAATTTGATGTCATCATTATCTAACTAACTAATTAAACTACTTTAATCTAAACTAAGGTGGAAAACTTCATATGATAAAGGATAAGTGTTTACTTAATCATGTATGATCCTTAGTGTTTCTCCTAAACTTTATTGCTTTGTAACACTTATGATGTATGTGTAAGTATTTTCGAGAAGCATGATGAATTACACGAAAACATCATCTACGTGATATCTTGCTAAGGCAACGCACAAGTAAGGTAGTATGAAGACTGTTACAAGGCCCCTAGGGAGATAGACACACATTAAAATACTTAAAAGGGATCATCCATTGATGGGTAAGGTAGTATGAAGACTATTACAGATGGAATCCTTTCTACACAATCATGTTGCTCTAGGCATTTTGACACACTTAAGTTCTAGTGTTCTAGAGTCTAAACATGTACACACATCTACAAGAAGCAATATTATTAGGATCTACATACTAATTTACACACAGTCATAAGCAAACACTATATCGATCTAGCCAAGCATGTTAATGATTAGAGAAGAACAGTTAATCAAACAACACACAGACATATTAAAAGATTAATGAATAGAAAAACTTCACTAAATCAAAACATGCAGTTTAGGGATTGATACAAGAGGGTTGGGGAACCTTAAAATACTTCCAAAGTCTGCTCCTATTCATCCTAGCTGAATCCCTATAACTTCCCTTCAAAGTTCCACCCTTTGAAACCCTAAAATATGAGGAGTATATATAGGAAAATAATCGCAACGGCGTCGCCAAGAAATCCTAACGATGTCGCCTCGCCAAATCTTCTTAGGGTTTCTTCAAGTCGGCAACTTGGACGCCGTCTCAAATAAGTCTGACACCATCTCTTTAATCTTGTGACGGCGTCACCAAAGTGACGCCGTCTCCACGACTTGTAAGCATGATCTTCATCAACTTCCGTAGAGTTGTATTCTTGTCCATTTCTTCCCAAAATGAGTCCAAATCATGTGTATTTCCTCAAATTTCCATCCAAGTGCTAAAAATACAGAAAGAAACGATTAAGCATGTATTATAAGGATAAATGCATGATTTAAGGGGTTAAATGACCCTGAAAAATGGATAAAATTACACCTCATCATTTTGTAATAAAGTAAAGACAATAAGTAAAAGACACAAAACTTTTCAACGTTTAATTCTTATAAATTTATTAAGAACTATAGTTCATTGTTTGAGGAACAACAATGAAGATTGAATGACTATGTGTGTGTGATCTCGTCACTAACAACTTAGCATAAACCAAAGTAATAGGATAAGTAGACTACTATGCTAACGAACTGAACTTGCTCAGGAACTTAGTTGATTTTGGAGGAATATGTGTTCGTGAAAGATACAAATTTAAATGTACAAACTTAACCTACTCCATTTACAAGGCTTGTCTATTTATACTACTTAGGTATGGTCATACCCGTATGGGTATTGGGTGCGTGTCCCAAGATTGATTAGCCAGAACATGGTGTACATGCTTTTCTTTATTACAATTCTAATCTAAGAATGGGACAAACACCCATTCTAAGGTTAGTCCTGAAAATGAACTTATCTTCATACCCTATTTAAGATAGTTTGACTTCAGATGGATAAGAGCTTGGACTTATTCATTCAAACTATCATGCCTATTCTTCAGGCACTTGTCTTCAGGGACTTCTAGTTGTTGGAGATCGTATGGGGTTTAGTGAGTCTATTGCCATAACTTACTGAACCCATCACCTTCTTCTTTGGCTCAGGGACTTCATTCACTGAGAATCGCCTCACTGAATGGTTGAGTCTTTCTTGTAGACTCAGGTTGTACACTTAAAGGTAACTCACTGATTGAATGTTCACTCAGTGACCTTAGACTATTTAAGTTTATCTAACACTTAGGATATTTTATATTTAAATCCAAGTGAAAAAACATTTAGCACTGAATTGGACCAACACACATTATTAATACTAGTTGGATACCTGCACATAGCGGCAAAGATAAAAACTGTAACCTAACTCTCTCCGCAATTCCCTACCTGCTTAGTGAATTCGTTTCACAACACTTCGAATGTATATGTGTTCGTTTAAGTTTCCCATAACTTTCCCGCAACACCATATTAACATCATCATTCTCGCATGTAAAAAGACTCTCACACTCTCTTACCCATCAATTAATCTCTCCAAAAGTATATAATTGTTAGGCTGGATGAAGTGGTGAGGTAAAACTCACCCTCTACCTTAGCGTCACATCAGATTTCTCTCTCCTCTCACTTAACTCACTACAACTCACCTTTCAACCATAATGGCAACTTTGCAACTCACTGTTCATAAACATATTTTTTATTTAGATACTATTATTCATAAACTAAAAACGTAAATATTAACATAAACATATGAAATTAATAAAAACGTAAAACATACTAAATTAAAAGCGTTTATTCATAAATTAATAACTTAAACGATACATAGATAAATAAAAACGATACGATACATAGATATATAAAAACTTAAAAAGTACCAAATAATTTTTTTTAATTAATATTGGAAATCACACTTCGCCTTGATCTCCGCCCTTAGTTCTTCCATTGCCAACCGTGCATCCCTATTCAAGTGATCATATGGCTGTAGATAGAACCTTATGTCTTCTTGGCGTTGTCGATACTCCTGATTTCTCACCTCTCGTTCACGACATTCCACCTCCCTCTTTTTGATCTCTAAAAATGTTATGCGTTGTTCTTTCTCCTAAGCTATCATCTCGGTTACCATCAACCTAGCCAATGCATCGTCATTCATACTTGACGATTCTGATGCTCCCGATGCTCTCGACCCTTTCTTTTTCGCACCATCTCTCGCTTTGTCCTTGCCCATTGGTCGTCGAATTTCCTGCACCTCATCTTCATCGTTGTCGCCAACATTAGTATTTAGATTAATACTAGCTTCCCCCGACTCTGTGTTGAACGAACTAGAACCAGATGACTTGTATCTCTTGCTACCTCGCCCAGACTCTGCGGTAAATTTTGGAAGTTCACTTTGCTTCCATTTCGGACTATCTTTTAAAATCTCCCAACAATGAAGAAGTTTAAACGTGGTTCCGGTTTCAGCTTGATAGTCTACAAGTGACCAATTAAAGTAATCTTCAACTCCGACTCAACTCTCCTGCGCCTTACACATGACGTTACTGTACACTCCACAAAACCAAACAACGGATGGACGCACCGTCTTCCATTTCCCGCACACCATATCGTACGTTCGACGGCCGTACTGTTTTGTTTTGCTCACCATGTAGGCCAAAACCGCACACCAAAATCCAGCTTCTTCCCTCGAGTTAACAAGCATGTTGTTTTCGGAAACGTCAACCCAACCTTTACACAACGCAATTTCTTCCTTATGTGTCCACGCAATCTCCCGGGGTGCATCATCGCTTTAAAGCATCCTGTTTTGGCGTACTCTAGTCGGCTTCTTCGTCTTCGGTGGTGAGGTCGGGACTGCTTTAACGGAAGATTCTTCACGATCGGGTTCTTGCTAATAACTGGTGTTTTCTTAAAAAGAGTCTGAAAATTGAGGCGTGTACAACTCTTCGACTAGAAATGCATGAATCGGAGAGACGGGTGGATTTGTGTGTTGTTGTGGTGACGAACCACCCATTTGGGTTTGTGAGACGTAGTTCGGGTGGCTAAAGGGGAACGCGTTTGGTTGTGACGAGAAATCCTGAAACGCGTTCGGTTGTGACCAGAAATCGTAAAACGCGTATTGTTTTGGTGCCGGTGTCGGGTTTCGGTATGGTTGGTTTGGGTAAGGTTGGTTATGATAGTATGATTGTGGCCGTAGTAAGTTCATTTGTGGATTCGGTGATGGGTTTCCGAGCCTAAAGGTGTCATCGGATTGCTTCGGGTGGGGTTTCTTGGTTGACGTTTGTTGAGTCGGGTAGTGTTTTGGTGATCTTTTTTTTTTTTGAAAATAAAATTGAGAGTGTGAAGTTTAGAGAGATTGTATATAAAATGAAAGAGTTGTGTATAAAAATGAGTGAAGTAGTGAGTATTTATAGGTAAAAGAATAGGGTTTTGGAATTATTATTTTTTTATTTCTTTATAAATGTAACAGTAAGATAAAAAGGGGCCCTTCCCTTTTTTGTAACTCACCGAAGGTGACTCAGTCACCCTTGGTACTCAAACTGACGCGTGAGTTTTGTTGACCGGTATGAGGACTCGCACGTGAGTTCTCTTACCACTCCATTCAACCTCAGAAATCAAGTTTGTATTCAAATTAAGGTTAAAGCTGTAAAAAAAAAAGTAAATCGAAATAAAAAAAATGAAAAAACAAAATGTGAAAATACATGAAAAATGGATATAAAAAGCACAAAATTTTAAATCATTTATGATGTGTCTTAAGGTAACTTTATGTAAAAACGCCGTGGTGTGTGTCGTAACAAAAAAATAAAAAAATATTTAAAAGTTTGTTACGCGGTATTATTAACACCAATTAGGACGGTTAGATCAATTTTCTAAATGAGTACCGTTAGATCAACTTCTCTCTCTTAACTAACTCTCTGTATAAAACAAACACCTCATCACTCCCTCCCCGCCATTTTTACTTACCCTCTTCATAAAAACACACACACACACTAAAAAAAAACACACCATGTCAGATAATGTGAAATTCGCCTGTTTGGAGTTAGGATGTAACCGATTGTTTGACGAATTGAGTGAACGAAACAAGCATATCATCATATGCCCCGTAATCATCGATTTTCACTTTATTTTGTTAGAATACTATTATTTTTATTACATTATTATCATTATTTGTTGTTGTTGATGAATAAGAGTTTAATTTTTTTGTGAAGAAAAAGAAGTCGTCCCGTGAGGCGGTGTTTCTGGATATGATGCGTCTAAGAGGGGAACTACCTCAAATCAATGAAGAAGCTGCAAACGAAGAAGGTGAAGATGCTGATTCAGAAGCAGAAGGTGAAGATTATTATGACGAGACTTATGATGTTATGGCAGAGGCTATCATAAGCAGGCGAAAGAAGCTAACCAAGAACGTGTTTAGGAAGATGCGCAAGGAATACAGAGAGAAGTTGAAGAAACTGAGTAAGAAGAGGAATAATAATGTTTAGTGTTACGTTACGTTTTTGTTATCAGATATGTGTTGATTAGTCCTTGTGGTAAATGTGAATCTCGTTGATTAGCGTTTCATTTTTTCAAGATGTTATATGATGATTTTAGGGGTTTGTTATGGTTAGATTCTTTGTTAGTGTTAATTTTGCTATAAACCTGTTACCAAACACCCCTCATTTTTTTTAATCAGATTTGTCGATTGGTACTTGTTGTTAATTTGAATATCTTTGATTTTGTTTTGATGATTAGATTCTCTGTGTTAGTATTAGTTTTGGTATAAACTTGTTGCCTTTTGATTTTAAACTTGTTACCAAACACTCTGTTTTGCACCAATTGGGTTTAAAGTCTGTGAGGTTTTGTGCCTGGCTCAAAACCCCTCGGTTCAGATTGTCCCATTTCCATATACATGATCAACTAGGGGTTATTCGGCTTCTTCAGATGGTCTCTCATACAGTACATGTTAACAAAATTAAGAGACAAACTAGTGTAGATGTTGTAATACTACTGCAGTTACGTGATTTAGTAAAATCCATACCAATACCAATAATAAGTGGATGGAAATATCTAGGCCTAATATCTATCTCTCTCCAATAATAAACTAGTCATTCAAAATATGCAATTCCCTCTTCATTTATTAGTCCTTCACATTCGGTTGGAATATAAGAGACCTCACTTTTATTAAATGAAACATCCTTTTATAAATAAGATAATAACGATATAAATAACTCCTCACGTGACATCCCTTTTAGTAATCTTCAATTATAAAATTGTTGGTTTAAAAGCTAGGAACGGTCGTGCCGTTCTCAAAAATCTTCAAAAAGTGATGTTACGTCAGCAAAATGCTTAACGACACCACAAACTGAACGGCACCACATTTGCTGGGGCATCCGTTGGCACGAGAAAATGTGGTGCCGTTGGTACACATATATCACACTAAATCACAAAAAGACAAAAAAAAAAAAAAATCAATGGCACGAAAGAACGGCACGAGCACCGGAGTGGTGCGCCGTTCGGTTTTCTCATAACGTTCTCAACCGCGTCGGCTGTTAAGTACGGCGCGAGACCGAACGACACGAGTACCAGAGTGATGCGCCGTTAGTTCGGCTCGCGCCGTTCTTTGGCGCCAATGTATGGCACGACGACTCCTTTCACTCGAGGCAAATTAGAATATTTTGTGACATGTGATAGAACCTGAGAAAATGACATCACTGAGTAGGAAATGTTTGGAAACCAACGTAGTTAAACAAAATGACTCCGTTCTAATTACCAAAAAGTCTATTTTAGGTGCACCAAAAGGTAACAAACTACCACCAATTCTAAAACTTGGTCAAGGACATGGAAAAAGTAAAATCCAAACGCCCCATAAAACGACCCATAGGAGACCTAGTAGCCTATACCCCAAAAGCGATTATCGCCAAGTAGATTGGAACTATGAAACACAACATGAACAACAATTCCAACCTCCTATGTATAATCAATGGTGTCCTTTTCCTCCATTTCCATACATGGGACAACCAAACGGTATGTATAACACTAACGGACCCATGAGATATTGGGGACCAAATGCTTGAGTTGCTTTATGTATCTAGGTACGTCAAAAGGTGAAAATCGACCTAGATGAATGGATCCAAGATAGCGGTTGTACTAGGCATACGACGGGAAACAAAGATCTCTTCTCATCCTATAAACCTTTTGATGGAGGTAACGTATTGTTTGGTAGTAACACTAAAAGCAAGATCATCGGCAAAGGTACAATTTCTCATAACTCTCTCACCATCAATGATGTTAGTCACGTAGAAAATCTTAGTTTTAATCTTCTTAGCATAGGTCAAATTTGCGATAAAAAGTGCAATGTACTATTTAGTGAAACCGGTAGCAAAATAATTAAAAACGGCATAACCTTAGGAAAAGGAATTAGGAAAAATGGCCTCTACATTATAAAAATGGGGAACTCTCCAAAAGACACCCTTTGTCTAACCTCTATAGATGATATTTCGATCTTATGGCATCGAAGATTGGGTCACGCCAATATGCGACTTATACAATCGCTATCATCTAAAGAACTTGTTAGAAACTTACCAAAACTAAAGTTTGAAAAACATTTTTGCGACGCTTGCAACGTTGGAAAACAAGTACATGAAAGCCATAAGGCTAAAAACATGGTTTCTACTTCTAAATGTCTAGAACTTTTGCATATGGACTTGTTTGGTCCGTCGGCCGTTCAAAGTTACGGAGGAAACTTCTACACTTCGGTCATTGTTGACGACTACTCAAGATACACTTGGACAAGGTTTTTAAAACATAAAAATGAAGCTTTTGATCATTTTGAAATTCTGAGTAAAAAGATTCAAAATCAAAAGGGTTGCCCCATTATTTCAATCCTTACGGATCATGGTCGGGAATTTGATAATGAAGTACAATTCGGAGCTTTTTGTGATACTAATGGCATTACTCATAACTTTTTGGCTCCACGTACTCCACAATCAAATGGGGTAGTAGAATGTAAGAATAGAACACTACAAGAAATAAGTAGAACATTGTTAAATGAACAATCAATTCCTCAAAATTTTTGGTGTAATGCCGTTGACACCTCCACCTACATTCTAAATAGGATTCTTATTAGACCTTTCCTCAGAAAAACTCCTTATGAGCTTTTCAAAGGTAGAAAGCCCAACTTAGAATACTTCAAAGTTTTTTGTTGTAAATGTTTCATTTTAAATACCAAAGACTACCTTACCAAATTCGACCCTAAATCGACCGAAGGCGTTTTCTTAGGATATTCCCCTAATAGTAAAGCCTATATGTAGTTCTAAATAAAGAAACCATGAAAGTCAAAGAAGCTCTCAATATCAAGTTTGACGAAACTCTTCCTCCTAATTCTCCTCCTTTAGTCGATGATGACTTACTAGAAGTCGGCATCATAGAAAATCAAAGAAAAGACTTAGAAGTCAAGGAAAATGAACATTTAAACAAATAAATCTCGAACATCAAAGAATCTAAAGATCATCCCTTAGAAACCGTCATAGGAAACCTCAATCAAAGAACTCTAAGATCTTAAGTTCAAAACCAAAGCAACCTCTTCTGCTTTGTCTCTTCCGTAGAACCTAAAAACATTAAAGAAGTTATACAAGACGAAAGTTGGACTATGGCTATGCAAGAAGAATTAACTCAATTTAAAACAAATGACGTTTTTGCACTCTTGTGCACTCTTTCCGTCTCGTGTTCGTTTTTGCCCAGTTTTGGCCGTTTTCTTGTAATTTTTGCAATATTCGTCCCTACACATCACAAATGACAAAACAAGCAATATACAAGCATAATTTGCACAATTTGATCATTTAGGGTCATTTTTAGTATAAAATGGATATGTGATTTCTCACATATCAAAATTCCCCAAACTAAGTGATTGGTGTGTTCTCACGCAATATTATATGCTCTAAAACCAAATACTCCAAGACTTCCCCAAACTAAATCCTTTGAAAAGTAGCAAAGTCTTTTGTGGGGAGAGTTAAGAAATCACAAGTTTTAAAACACCCCGTTTCCCTATTTTTCAAAACTTTTCATTTTTATGATTTTCATAATTTACAACTTATAACTTATTCATGTGTGACATAATGTATTGCTTTCATTATTCATTGATAACTTTTAGGATCACTGAACAAAAAGCACAAAAAGTGTCCAAATAGATAAATTCATCGTCCCCGACTTTCACCTCTCCAAGCCAAGCTTAAAAACAAGATCATTGTAAAATACAAGTTATGATGCTAACACTACTCATAAAGGTTAATTGTGTACTTACTTTTCCTCCTTTATTCCTAATTTTGTATCTTAAGATTTTATTTAAGTCATATACCCGAAGGCTCTTTAAGACTTTATTTCGATACTTATTAATTCCAAAAATAAAGCGTAACGGTTAAAAACGCAATAATTAGCTCCTAGCCCTTTTCAAAAGATCAAATGTCATCAAGATTAAAGTCCACATCGAGGCGACCAAAATTTGGCTTTTATTAGGTTACTTAAGCAAGGCACCATTCATGTCATATACCCTAAGGCTCTTTAAGACATAAATGGACCAATCTTATTTGCACCATATACCCTAAGGCTCTTTAAGGTACAAACAAGACAAAAATTAAGCAACAATATCCATTCCATATACCCTAAGGCTCTTTAAGGAATGAATAAGGCTATAATTTCACTTATTAAATTCTACTTACCCCATATACCCTAAGGCTCTTTAAGGGATAAGCAAAATATTTATTAATGTGATACATATAGTATGCCAAATTAAGTATTCCTGATGTGTACTCATCTTAATCACAAAGGAACTAAAGAAAACTTCTATTAACTAATTATTAACCAAAAAACCGCACAACTCTATTTATTAAACAATTATATATAAAGGTGAAACAAGCTAATGGGAGAAAAAGCCACAATTAACACTTATGAGCCTTAAAGAAATCCAACTATTCTATGTTTAGCATCAAAACTTATACTCTACTCTATCATCTCTTGTTCTTCACAATTTAAAATTTCTAATAAAGAAACTCGTGAATACTTAGCCTAATGAATTAAGATCGGCACTTTAACAAGTCACATAGACTGGCAACAATCTTAATTCTAATAAATCGATCTTCGCATATTTAAAATCAATTATGGGAACTTGCAAAGTCTTGACTTTTTTAAGATAGACTTGCTTTTTATAGCTCCTTGTATAAAAGATTAGCAAATTTCAATCTATATATGTTAAGGAGAAAAGCCAAGATATAAAACCGGTCGGGTCAAAATTTACTTTTCGTTCTCACAAACGAAAAGCCTACATTCGTGTCAAAACACTTCTTATTTTTATCAACTATTTTCTATTTTTCATTATTACACACATTTTTTTTGTATATGAACAATAAACTAGATATTAAGACTTAAAAATTTAAAATTTTTGCGGGAAAACGGGATACGTGAGAACAACGGGCAAAGGTAGGTAAGATCATATCGAAGATATACTATCCCATACTAAATTAAAACATTGTACTCAATGTTTCCTAGTCTAAGGCTCAAAAACCCCATACTAGAACTCAAAAAGTCAAATGCATAATCCGAGCATGGAGAAAGTATTACAAAAATCTCAAACCGTTTATCAAGTATGCTAAAAGATAAATGTTAGTCGATAATAATCTAGGATATCAGATTTCCCCAAACTAATGGTAAGCAAAGGCTAGGAAGCTCGAGTAGACCGGGACAAAACACCAAACACGAGAGTCTTCAAAAATTGTGGGTCAATCCTACAAACAATCACAAGCACAAACATCAAGAATCGGAAGAGTACAAGCCTCCTCACATCACATTAGAAATAAGAAAGAAGATAGATGGATAAGCATGGGGTGCCTCCCATGAAGAGCTTTGTTTTTGGTAACCGGGTCACATAGCTTGACTCGATCCCCGAATTCATTCGTCCTTGGAGAAAGTTTGGAGATCCGGGACTGTCTTTGATGGTATGTCCCCTCTGAAGTAATGCTTCACACGATGACCATTCACCTTAAAGTTTGGACCATCGGGTTGAGATAACTCGATGGTTCCGTATGGAAAAACTTGGGTGATGGTGAAAGGTCCCGACCAACGGGTTTTAAGCTTTCCCGAGAATATCCTTAGACGAGAGTTGAAGAGTAAAACTTGATCACCAACATTAAAAATGCGGTTTTTGATCTTAGAGTCATGAAGCTTCTTCGTTCTCTCTTTATAAATCAAAGAATTCTCGTAAGCTTGATCATGAAGCTCATTAAGTTGAAGCTTCTGGTGATCACCCGCGGTTTTAAGATCGAAATTAGCATGTTTTAAAGCCCAATATGCTATATGCTCTAACTCGATAGGTAAATGGCAATACTTTTCGTACACGATTTTGTAAGGCATACAACCAATCTGTGTCTTAAAAGCGGTACGGAATGCCCATAAAGCGTCATCTAGTTTGTCGGACTACGAGGCACGGTTTTCACCAACCGTCCTCTTAGGAATACGTTTCAAGCCGCGATTGGAAACCTCTACTTGACCGCTCGTTTAAAGGTGATAAGCGGTAGCAAGATGATGAGTGACCCCATACTTAGACATTACTTTAGCAAATTGATCATTACAAAAATGGGTCCCACGATCGCTTATAATAGCTCTAGGTATTCCGAATCGGGCAAAAAGAGATTTCAAAAACTTAACTACAACTCGAGCATCATTTATGGGGAGCGCCTTCGCTTCTACCACTTTGAAAAATAGTCAACGGCTACGAGGATGTATTTATTCCCTTGTGAAGACGGGAATGGACCCATAAAATCGATACCCCATACATCAAAGATTTCATAAACTTGAATAGCGTTTTGAGGCATTTAATCTCTTTGTGAAATTTTGCCATGTCTTTGACACGTATCACAAGATTTGATCATAGTATGGGCATCTTGATATGTGGTCGGCCAAAAGAAACCAGCATTAAATACTTTTTTAGCGGTGAGATTGGCACTATGATGGCCCCCGGTGGGTCCTTTATGACAAGCTTTGAGGATGTCATTAGCTTCTTGCCCATGCACACACCGTCGAATGATTTAATCCGCACAAATCTGAAAAAGGTAGGGATCATCCTAAAAGTAATGTTTAACGTCCTTAAAGAACTTCTTCTTTTGTTGGGTCAACATCCCTTTGATGATAAAATTCCCCGCATGGAAATTTGTAAAATCGGCAAACCATGGGGTACTTCCACTAGATATTACACCAAGAGTTTCTAAAGGAAAATTTTCATTTATGTCTTTATTTTCTAACACATCCTTATGAGGATTCTTAAGTCTAGATAAATGATCGGCCGCGAGGTTCTCACTTCTTTTTTTATCACGGATGGTGATATCAAATTCTTGTAGGAGGAGAACCCACCGGAGCAATCTTGGCTTGGCATCTTGTTTTCTAAGAAGGTATTTTAAAGCCGAGTGATCCGTATACACTATGCTTTTAGATAAGACAAGATAATGCTGAAACTTTTCAAAAGCATACACTACGGCAAGCATTTCCTTTTCCGTCATAGTGTAATGAATTTGAGCTTCGGTCATTGTCTTACTAGCATAAGGTAGGTTCCAATCGGGGACAACTAGGATTGGAGCTTCGGTAAGCTTCTTTTTAAGAGTCTCAAAAGCATAAATACAATCCTTAGAAAACACAACCGGTGTTTCCTTCTCAAGAAGATGAGTCATAGGTCTAGCTATTTTGGAAAAGTCTTAGATAAATCATCGGTAAAAACCGACATGACCTAGGAAACTCCTAACACTTTTTACTGTAGTCGGGTGAGGGAGCTTAGCGATAACATCGACTTTAGCATGATCGACCTCAATCCCAGACTTCGAAATTTTATGTCCTAACACAATTCCTACTCTACACATAAAGTGGCACTTCTCCCAATTTAGAACTAAATTCGTGTCTTCACACCATTTTAGAATTTTTCTAAATTAGAGAGGTACGAAGAAAAACTATCCCCAAAAACTAAGAAATCATCCATAAACACTTCCATAGTCTTTTCGATCATATCATGGAATATGGCCATCATACACCGTTGAAATGTCCCAGGAGCATTACAAAGGCCAAGGGCATTCGTCGATAAGCAAATGTTCCATACGAGTATGTGAATGTGGTTTTTTCTTGGTCTTAGGGATCTATCGGGATTTGAAAATACCCCAAAAATCCATCTAGAAAACAATAAAACTCATTTCCGGCTAATCTTTCTAACTTTTAATCCATAAATGGTAATGAAAAATGATCTTTTTGAGTTGCTTCATTTAATTTTCTATAGTCGATACAAACTCTCTACCCGGTAACTAATCGTGTTGGAATTAATTCATTTTCTTCATTAGCAACAACGGTTATACCACATTTCTTGGGTACACAATACATGGGACTAACCCATGGGCTGTCGAAGATCGAGTAAATCATTCCGGCATCAAGAAGTTTTAGGACCTCCTTTTTTATTATCTCGTGAATTTTTGGGTTAACCCGTCTTTGACTTTGAACCGTGGGTTTATAATCTTCCTCCATCAAGATTTTCTGTGTTCAAAACGAAGGTCGATACCCTTGATGTCGGTGATTTTCCAAGCAATTGCCCATTTATGTGATTTAAGCACCTTTAAGAGGGCTTCTTTTTCATCATCTTTTAAACTTTTTGCAATAATCACGGGTAACTTATCATTTTCTTCTAAGTAAGCATATTCCAAATGAGATGGTAAGTCTTTTAACTCTAATTCAGGAGGCTTTTCAATTGAAGGTTTTGCCTTGGTTACTTCCTTAAGGTCCATCGGAGGCAGTTGAAACGGGTCATTATTCAACAATTTTTCAATTAAACAAATATCTCCCTCCGGATCACAATCGACATGATTAATTTCCGGTGAAATTGAATCATCCTTGAGAAAAGCCTCTATTTCTTCCAAAATGAAATCACTTTCCTTGAACAGAGTGAAGGAAAGAAAAGTGTCAAAAATAATAGGCTCAAAAGTCATGGTGGGATTGCCACTCAAAGAAAAACCTAACACTTCTTGAGAATATTCCTCACAAGCCACATCAATGACGTTAATTCGGTTTATCGACATATCATCATATGTAGATGAGTATCTCTTAGTTTGATCGAGATTAAAATTCACGGCTTCGTCAATAACCCGAAGGGTTATTTCTTCTCCATAAACATCAATTAAGGCACGACCGGTCCTCAAAAAGGATCTCCCAACTATGAGAGGAACTCGAGGATCAGCTTCAAAATCAACAACAACAAAGTCGGTAGGAAAGTGAAACTTTCCTACTTTGACAAAAACGTCTTCGGCGAGTCCTTTAGGTCGAGTAATGGATCGATCCGCTAACTCGAAAGTCATTCGTGTGGGGGTAAGTTTGGGTAGGGAAAGCTTTTTCCAAAGGGAAAGAGGCATATGATTTATGCTCGCACCAAGATCGGCCAAGGCGTGACATACATCCATTCCTGAGAAATTGTATGGTATAAGAAACTTGTCGGGATCTCCAAGCTTTTTGGGAAGCTTTTTGAGGAGCATCGCTGAACAATTCTCGTTCAACAGTATCTTAGCTAATTCAAACAACTTTTCCTTATTCATGAGCAAATTCTTAATCGTAGGGGCAAATCTTGGCATCAAAAGTAAAGCGTTCGCGAAGCTAATGATCTTGAAATATTTGAAAGATCTTCTCTATTTGATTCGAAGCTTTGTCACGGAGCTTTTGATCATTACGTCTTAAAGGATATGGAATATTTGGCTTAGGTAAAGTCTTCGGAACATCGGGTTCCGGAATTGGAATAGGGTTCACCGGAGGTTGGATGTGAGCGGTACTTCCTTGGAAATTATTTTGCTCCTTATCCGTTATCTCCTCGGTTTCTCGTTCCACTACCTTCTTGGGAGAAGGATTAGTAGGAATCGAGGGTCCCTCATAAGCAACACCACTTCGAGTAGTGATTGCTTTCATCTCACCCTTCAGGTTTGGAATGGTATTACTCGAAAGAGTACCCGAAGTTGAGGCTTGGTTTTGGAAAAATCCACTTATCATATTTTGCAAGTTATTTTGAAAAGCATTTTGTTGATTCATCAAGACGGTTTGTTGAGTCTTCATCGTGTTTTGAATTTCATTCTTAAATTCTCCTTTCAACGAGTTGATTTGATTTTGCATGTTTCTCATCATTTGATCATTAGACCTCTTGTAACTTGAAAACTCATTTGAAAATTCTTGTTGAACATGATTATTAGGAACTTGAAAAGGTTGGTTTTGAAATCCTTGATTTTGAAAATTTAGAACATGATTATTTTGAGCTTGAAAACCTTGATTACCATAAAAATTATTTCCTTGACCTTGATTTTGATTATACCTATATTGACCATTGTTTTACACCGGAGCAAAACCGGGTGGTGCCATTTGGTTACTAACACGGTTCGGAGGGTTTACTTGATTGTAAGTACCCGTTGCCGCACAAACACTAGATTGATTGTTATCGGTATTAGGACAATTGTAGTAAGCATGAGGCCCACCACAAGTAACACATATTTCCTCAACCGCTTTAACCGGAGCAGGAGTGACAACTTTCTTAGAAACAAATTCAACTAAGGTCGAAATTTGATCCGCAAGCTTATCAATTCTTTCATCCGTCTTACTAACACTTTCCCTAGAAGTCGTATTCATCCTAGAAACATTCGATTTGTTACGTGAATAACGAACTTTTGATTTATTCTCAATTATGTTCAAAGCCTCTCTAGTAGTCTTACTCAAAAGATTTCCACCCGCCGCGGCATTTAAGGAGTCTTGATCGTTATCATTTAAACCGTTATAGAAAGTATCTACTTGAGTTAACTCTGAAAATCCGTGGTGGGGACAAGCTCTAAGCATTTCCTTAAATCGTTCCCACGCTTCACTAAAGGTCTCATCGAATTTTTGGGTAAAACGAGAGATTTCATTCTTTAAGTGAGTGGTCTTCGAAGGAGGAAAAAATTGATTCACGAATTTGGTTACGAGATCCTCCCAAGTCAAGATAGAATTAGGTGGTTCTTTTTCGTACCAAATCCTAGCATTCCCCTCAAGGGAATATGGAAACATCATAAGTTTAATCACATCATTCGGCACATTCCTAAATTTCAAAGTCGAGGTAATCCTTTTAAAATTGTTAATATGCGTATGGGGATTATCCCTCTCAAAACCATGAAACGGGCTAGCTTGAACTAGTTGTAACAAATTCGTTTTGATTTCAAAGTGATCCGCATTAATTTTCGGTATAACGATAGCTTCTCCATACCCTTCCGTGGGTGCTCGGAGTAGCTCTTCCATTGTTCGTTCCGCCATTGGTGCAACTTCAACGATAGTACGAAGCTCGGGTTCGACTACGTTTGGAGCACGTCCTCTATTTCGACGTCTCGGAATGGTTACGGTTGAATTATTTGGAAAATTGGAATTTCTAGTGCGCATGCACTATGCAAAACAAACGAGGTGAGAAAATATATACACAAAAATATTTTTGTTTCACCGAATAATCAACAAACTTAGGGTAACTCTCTTAAGTAAAACTTGCAAATGGGGAACGTAGTGCGAGCGAATCGCCTTAAAAACGTTTGTCCCTTCGGGTTGTAGTTCCGTGGAACAACCCTCCTAATAGCTTATTTCACAAAAGAGGTGCACCTTTTTCGTTAGTGACACAAGACGGTAAATTTTGAATCTTAAGTTCGGGAACTTATTAATGGATATTCACAAATTCTCTAGTAAGAGAATTAAATTGCTTGTGCATTTTAGTATTTAAGAGAACAAAATAAAAATCGAAATATTCGAAATAGCAAATATTTTTGTATTTTTTTTTTATTATTTAAACTTCTACTTATAGTAAAAAGAAAAAGAAAAATATTTTTTACTTCTTATATTTTTAATTTTTTTGTATTTTTGATTTTTTCAAAAGACGTAACTTTCGAAGACGAAAGGTTCTCCAAATCACGATCGACAAATTCAAACGAGAGAATCTTTAACACAAATCCCCGGCAGCGGCACCAAAAACTTGATACGTTTTTTTTAAATAGTGTACATATAATACTAAAGTATAAAGAATTTCCAAAATTACCCTTTAGGAAAAAGGTAAAAAGGAAAAATCACACAAAAATATCGTACGTTACCAGTAAGTGATTACCGGGTCGTTTTTCCTCGAAGAATTATGAAATTGAGACCTCGTTATTAATTTGGACAACGATTTGAATGGTTTCGAAGATTATGATTTGGTTATCTATTTCTACAAATTAAAAGCACATAAAATATGCAAACGATAACAATTAAGCACAAAAACGATTAACGGGAATTAAGATAACGCAACAAACAAGCAAGCACAATAAAATTTAAGCCTACGAACGCGAATTTAATTTCTAAACCTAAATTATGATAAAAGAAAATTTTCAGAAAAAGAAAATTATTTTTTTGATTATTTTTCTATTTTTTATGACTTTTTAAAGTTTTTTAATAAAAGAAAATGATTTAAAAATAGTAAAGTTAATTCTAAAAATCTGGAAAAATTACTAAAAGTATATTAAACTAAGACTGATTTAATGAAAATGCTAACTCTAAATAAGCTAGAAAAATAAGCCCTATAAGTTCTATAATAAGCAACGGCTTATATAAAAAAATAAAGAAAACAAAACGTGTATAAAGAATTAATTGTGCAAGTTAAATTTGAAAAAGTCTCAAGGGCGAGATGGTTTGTGTGTGTGTTTGTGAGACGGGTGTGTGAAAAGCAAGAGGTCACAGGTTCGAGTCCTGGCCTCTTGTTTTATTATTTTTTTTTTCAAAACTTTCTAAAACGAAGATGTAAAACAGATGAAAATAAGCAAAATTTGTAAAATAATCTTTTTCTGAAAACTAGTAAATAAGCTGGAAAAATGGCTTAAAAGCAGAAAGTTTAGACTTTAAAAGGAAATTTTGCTTTTTACTAAACTAAGCTAGCTAGAAAATTTGATTATACTAAAAACTAGGACCTATTAAGCTACCAATACCCTACAACTATTCTAATAAGCAAATCTAAGTAAGAAATAAGCAAAAAGAGCAAGCCATAGCTAAAACATTCAAATAAGCACTTATGAGAAAACTGGATTCAAAACAGACAACTAGCAACTTTGAGCTTATTTTCCAATAAGCAAAAAGATCGATTTGAAAATTATGAAAGCTTAAACTAGAGACTACTTAAAACAGCTTTTGAAAAGGAATTTGAACTCTATAGAAGCTAAGAAAAAGCTGGTTGAAAAAGGCTTATACACTTAGTGCATGCTGAGTTTTCTTTATGGTTTTCAAAAGAGAAATTGTTGATTTTAAGCTTAAAGACACATAGTCAAATAAGCTATTTAATGCAAACAAAGCCTAAACAGATAAAATATAGCCTATAATATACTTGTGCTTTGAATTTCAAGTCCTAATATCTACTTTTAACCTCTAAAAATTGAGCTTGAAATTGACAGTTTGTCTATTTTCTTAATCTGATGCAATTGGCATATAAATGACCAAAACTCAAAACTATTAAGTGCAGGCCTAAGGAACTTACTTCTATACTAATATAACACCAAACTAAGAGCAATTTGATCCATGAAATAAACTAAAACAGACTTAAGCTAGAAATGCTTATGAACCTAAAACTATACCCACAGATTCAAACTAATAACTAACTAACTTGATTTAATCTTACAATTACCCTAAATCCTCCAATTATAAACCTCAAAGTGAAGTTTTAAATCAATTTAAAAGAGTAAAAGGCTCTTAGCAGTACTAACTAAGGTTAGTACTGCCTTGACCCAAACACCCCCTTAAATCACAAAAACTCATTTTCAGCTTATAGTCTTAAGATTTAAAGCACAAACTAGTAATACATATATAATATAGATATTTGACATAACCTAAGAGCAGCATTTAAGCACACATAAGACTAGCATTATAAGCTACTATAACTATGCTAATTCCCTTTTTGGGTATTTTCTATTGTTTTAATGACAGATATTAAGTAAACGAAGATATTTATACTAACAATCAAACACAATAAGCATATAACAACTATATTAAGCATCAATAAGCTAAAATGAGCTACACTAAATTGAATTAAGCAACGATAAGTAATTATAAGCTAATTTTGAAAAATTAAGGCTATAAAAGGAAAATGTAGACTTACAAATGCCTCTACACAAACAAGGCTATTCTAAACAGCTTTTCCATCATCAATTCAACACTTTTATTTGCTTTTCCTGAAAAATGTTAGTCCAAAAACCAAGAAAACACAAGCCATAGCAAATTTTCACAATCATCACAGTATTAATTATACCTAGTAGTATTAAGTATAACTAACAGTTGTAACTCAGCAGTATTAAGTATAACCACCAGTATTAATTATACGTAACAGTAGAAACTTTTAATGACATTAATAATAGTACGAATTCATACAAAACTTTACAAAAACATAAAGAGATAAAAGACTTTAAAGATTCATCATTCCAATACTAATTCCTATTATAACCAATCAAATATTGAAATTACTAAATTCAAAGCTTTTTTTTTAAGGCACATCTGCAACATTTTTGTCGTATGGTTTTGCCATTTGAATCAATTTCTTTGCATTCAATCTCTTAAATAAAATGACTGTCTAGATCTCTAAGAATATGCTTTGTTTTGAATGAAAAAATATGATTGTTTAATTATGCAAACTAGTATTGTTATTATAATAAGATCTTGGTATGCATAAAATTGTACCCATACTCAAGTAGTTATTTTGAAATTGATATGTGAGACATCACATATCTTTTCTATATCAAAAAATGACCCTTCAAATGTAGAAATTGTTGAAAATTCTTGCTTGTATATTGCGTGTTTTGTTATTTCGTGTATGTGTAGTACGGACTATTGCAAGATATCACAGGAAACGGTCAAAAATCGGAACTAAACACGAAAACTTGGGATCGGTGGGAGGGAACGGATAGAGTACACAAGAGCCGGGAATTTCTAGCAAAGGTCAACAAAGTCAACCCTTGGTCAACCCACAAAAAGACAAAACCTTGGAAATACCCAAATAAGCCTTAATGTTAAATCAAATTTCACCAAAAACCCTAAATCACTAACACCGTTAGTCAATTTTATTAAATAGCGAATGGTCGTTATGTTTCTTATTATAAAACCCTTTACCCTTTTAACCCAAGCCCAAAACAAACCCAGGCCCAATTTCCTTTTTATAAATCCCTTTACCTAGGGTCAAACAACAAAGATATAAAGAAAAAAAGGCGCCAAAGGTGTTACTGTACACCCTTCGTCCCCAAATTTTACCCTATGTTAAATTAAGCAGGTAAATCCAATTCCTCTCAATTGACGTGGCCTCTTAGAGTCTTAGTACTAAGCGATGAGTCATCAGCCAAAAACGTCACTCAAGAGCTCTTATTGGTCAAGACTAACAAAGAATGACACGCGGGATTGCAAACAAACACACCCATAAGTGGAAAATTACACTAAAACTTAGTGTAAAAGAAGCACAACCTCCAAAGATGTGGGATTGCCAGCTTGGCAATCTGTGTGATCTTATTTTGATCTATCGGTTACAAGAGGGTATCCAATGATTGGAAAGAATGGACAATCAAGATCAAGAGGAGTGTTTAACCAACTTTAAGACCTAGAAGCTTCTCCCTCTTCCTATAAATAGAGCCTTCCCCACTCACAACAAGCGGAGATAGTAGTAGTTTTTAGTAGCTTTTTATGTAGCTTTTAATTCAGCTTATGTAATTTTCATTTTAATGTAATTTCAATTCTGTTTTTAGTCTATGTAACTTCAATTTCAAGTATTGTACTCAGCTTTTTAATCAATGAAATCTTAGTTTATTTTGCAAAATCTGTTTTCACTATTTGTGATCTTATATTTCAAAAGCTCTTATATACTGTTTCATAAGCTCATACTACTCTTAAGCTACTAAAAGCTCATTAAATACATGAATTCTAAATGGAATTGGATGGCTGCTTATAGAATTCAAGTAGGTATTAGTGCTTGAGGGTCAAGTTTTTGGATTAGACTAGGCATTGGAATTAAGCTTAAGCTATAAGCTTAAGCTGTTTGTATAACCGTCGCATGCCTTTTGGCTTGTGTAATGCTCCCGATACTTTCCAACGGTGTATGATGGCCATATTCCATGATATGATCGAAAAGACTATGGAAGTGTTTATGGATGATTTTTCGGTTTTTAGGGATAGTTTTGATTCATGCCTCTCCAATTTAGAAAAGATGCTAAAAAGGTGTGAAGACACGAATTTAGTTCTGAATTGGGAGAAGTGCCACTTTATGTGTAGAGAAGGAATTGTGTTAGGTCATAAAATTTTGAAATCGGGAATTGAGGTCGATTATGATAAAGTCGATGTTATCGCTAAGCTACCTCACCCGACTACCATAAAAGGTGTTAGGAGTTTCCTAGGTCATGCGGGTTTTTACCGACGTTTTATCCAATACTTTTCCAAAATAGCTAGACCTATGACTCATCTTCTTGAGAAGGAAACACCGTTTGTGTTTTCTAAGGATTGTATTGATGCTTTTGAGACTCTTAAAAAGAAGCTTACCGAAGCTCCGATCTTAGTTGTCCCCGATTGGAACCTACCTTTCGAACTTATGTGTGATGCTAGCGATTTCGCGATTGGTGCGGTTTTGGGACAACGAAAGACGAAGCATTTTCAGCCTATACATTATGCTAGTAAGACGATGACCGAAGCTCAAATTCATTACACTACGACGGAGAAAGAAATGCTTGCCGTAGTGTATGCTTTTGAAAAGTTTCGGCCATATCTTGTCTTATTTAAAAGCATAGTGTATACGGATCACTCGGCTTTAAAATACCTTTTTAATAAACCAGATGTCAAGCCGAGGTTGCTCCGGTGGGTTCTCCTCCTACAAGAATTTGATATCACCATCCGTGATAAAAAAAAGGAAGTGAGAACCTCGCGGCCGATCATTTATCTATACTTGAGAATCCTCATAAGGATGTGTTAGAAAATAAAGACATAAATGAAAATTTTCCTTTAGAGACTCTTGGTGCTTTAACTAGTGGAAATACCCCATGGTTTGCCGATTTTGCAAATTCCCATGCGGGAGTTTTTATCGTCAAAGGGATGTCGTCCCAACAAAAGAAGAAGTTCTTTAAGGACGTTAAACATTACTTTTGGGACGATCCCTATCTTTTGGATTTGTGCGGATCAAATCATTCGACGATGTGTGCATTGGCAAGAAGCTAATGATATCCTCAAAGCTTGTCATGAAGGACCCACCGGGGGTTTCATAGCCCAATTCACCACGAAGAATGTATTTGAAAGCCGGTTTCTTTTGCCGACCATATATGTGATGCCCATACTATGATAAAATCTCTGTGATACGTGTCAAAGATAAGGCAAAATTTCACAAAGAGATGAAATGCCTCAAAACGCTATTCAAGTTTGTGAAATCTTTGATGTATGGGGTATCAATTTTATAGGTCCATTTCTGTCTTCACGAGGGAATAAATACATCCTCGTAACCGTTGACTATCTTTCAAAGTGGGTAGAAGCGAAGGCGCTCCCCACAAATAATGCTCGAGTTGTAGTTAAGTTTTTGAAGTCTCTTTTCGCCCGATTCGGAACACCTAGAGCTATTATAAGCGATTGGTGGGACCATTTTTGTAATGATCAATTTGCTAAAGTAATGTCTAAGTATGGGGTCACTCATCGTCTTGCTACCGCTTATCACCCTCAAATGAGCAGTCAAGTGGAGGTGTCCAATCGAGGCTTGAAACGTATTCTTGAGAGGACGGTTGGAGAAAATCGTGCCTCGTGGTCCGACAAACTAGATGACGCTTAATGGGCATTCCGTACCTCTTTTAAGACACCGATTAGTTGTACGCCTTACAAAATCGTGTACGGAAAGTCTTGCCATTTACCTTATCGAGTTAGAGCATAAAAGCATATTTGGGCTTTTAAAACCATGCTATATTTCGATCTTAAAACCACGGGGATCACACGAATCTTAACTTAATGAACTAATCGAACTTCGTGATCAGCTTACGAGTATTTGTTGGGATTTGAGATTTGTTGATTACTAAAACCACATTATGATAGAAAAGAAGAAGATGAAACAACAAGGACATAATGTGCAATATTAAGTTAGCTTCTTATCAAAGCTAGGTTTTCTTGTATCCTGCCTCTCTGTATATATAAAGAGGTAGGTGAATAGTTTTATATCCTCTCATAGTTAGATCTCTCCAATGAGAGGTCTAAATAGTTAGCTTATTATTTTGGTAATAGTTAGTTGTCGTAGTTAGCTTAGTCGACTGATTAAAGTCGAATAGTTTGTTGTTTATTAGTTTGATATTAAAGAAAAAACCTTGTGATTACATTGATGTTCTTATTTTGTTATTCTTATGTGCTTTATATCATTCAATGTTATTATATCCTAGATAGGTAAAACGATCTATGAAGCCTACAATTAGGTTTCAACAGTTGGTATCAGAGCAGGTTGCTCTCGATATCTAGGATCTACAAGGTGTTTCTATGTCGATGTTATGAAGCAAATAAGGTTCAAAAATTTTTGGTTTTATTGTTGGGCAGATTCGATCATATTAGGGTTTCACCAGACCCTAATTCACACAAGCAGGTTTGATTTTGGTATGGAATTATATAATACTGTCAAGATGTATTTAATGTTGCTTATTGCTGTTGCTAATCGGACCTACGATTTCCTTATAGACCTGTTCTTGAAACTGTTGTTCATCTTGTTGTTGCTTGGATCACGAAGTAAAAGAAAGTAAATTAGGGTTTGTCTAAAACCCTAAATAGATGAAGAAACAAGTAGATCGTGCTTCATGCTTTGAAGGAGCTACTGTATATTCGTGGTCTTGAAGGAACAGTAGTAAGCACAAGGTTTTTGATTGTGAATATATTTGATATAGTTACGTTTTATTTTGGAGAGTTTTTTATGCGTGAATTATGGAAGGAGATTATGGTATGCATATATTTGGGAAGTGATTTAATATGGAATTCCTAATCTTTAGGGATTGTATTTTGACCCTATAATAACTTCCAGTATGTTTTCTTATTGGCTGAAGTTTCATTTATTAAATGATGCGTGAACAATTTTGATACTGCCAACGATAAGAGCAGTTTGTGGGAATATTTCTGGATAAGAAAAAGATCATTGTTGTTGGTCGTGGTTATGCTATCACATTTTGGTTCGTGTGTTAGTATTGCTACCATGCTTTTTAATGGTGCCAAAATGGAATTTAGTACTACTCGCTGCCAAGGTACAAATTGTTTGTATTTGAGTTTTTGATTAGTACTGTTACTATTGCTGCTAGTGGGATCGAAGGTATTGCTTGTCAAGATGTGTTTTTAGATTCAAGGCTATACGCACTTGGTACTAATTTTGGGCTCAAAAGAACTTTAGTACCGCTAGTTCTTACTACCTTATGAATAAACAAGATGCCAAGCCAAGGTTGCTCCGGTGGGTTCTTCTCCTATAAGAATTTGATATCACCATCTGTGATAAAAAAAGGAAGTGAGAACCTCGCGGCCGATCATTTATCTAGACTTGAGAATCCTCATAAGGATGTGTTAGAAAATAAAGACATAAATGAAAATTTTCCTTTAGAGACTCTTGGTATAATTTCTAGTGAAAGTACCCCATGGTTTGCGAACTATGCAAATTTCCATGCGGGGAATTTTATCATCAAAAGAATGACGACTCAACAAAAAAGGAAGTTTTCCAAGGACATTAAACATTACCTTTGGGACGATCCCTATCTTTTTCGTATATGTGCGGATCAAATCATTCGACGGTGTGTTCATGGGCAAGAAGCTAATCATATCCTCAATGCTTGTCATGAAGGACCCACCGGGGGCCATCATAGTGCCAATCTCACCACTCGAAAAGTATTTGATGCCGGCTTCTTTTGGCCAACCATATCTCGAGATGCTCATACGATGATCAAATCTTGCGATACGTGTCAACGACAAGGCAAAATTTCACAACGAGATGATATGCCTTAAAACGCTATTCAAATTTGTGAAATCTTCGATGTATGGGGTATCGATTTCATGGGACCTTTCCCGTCTTCATGAGGGAATAAATACATCCTCGTAGCCGTTGATTATCTTTCAAAGTGGGTGGAAGCGAAGGCGCTCCCCACAAATGATGCTCGAGTAGTAGTTAAGTTTTTGAAATCTCTTTTCGCCCGATTCGGAACACCTAGAGCTATTATAAGAGATCGTGGGACCCATTTTTGTAATGATCAATTTGCTAAAGTAATGTCTAAGTATGAGGTTACTCATCGTCTTGCTACCGCTTATCACCCTCAAATGAGTGGTCAAGTGGAGGTGTCCAATCGTGGCTTGAAACGTATTCTAGAAAGGATGGTTGGAGAAAAACGTACCCCATGGTCCGACAAACTTGATGACGCTTTATAGGCATTCCGTACTGCTTTTAAGACACTGATTGGTTGTACGCCTTACAAATTAGTATACGGAAAGTCTTGCCATTTACCTATCGAGTTAGAGCATAAAGCATATTGGGCTTTGAAACATGCTAATTTCGATCTAAAAACCGCGGGTAATCACCGGAAGCTTCAACTTAATGAACTTAATGAGCTTCGTGATCAAGCTTATGAAAATTCTTTGATATATAAAGAGAGGACGAAGAAGATTCATGACTCTAAGATCAAACACCGCATTTTCAATGTTGGTGATAGAGTTTTAGTCTTCAACTCTCGCCTAAAGATATTCTCGGGAAAGCTTAAAAATCGTTGGTCGGGACCTTTCACCATCTCCAAAGTTTTTTTATACGGAACCATCGAGTTATCTTAACTCGATGGTCCAAACTTTAAGGTGAATGGTCATCGTGTGAAGCATTACTTCGGAGGGGACTTACCACCCAAGGTAGTCTAGGATCTCCAAACTTTCTCCAAGGACGAATGAATTTGGGGATCGAGTCAAGCTATGTGACTCGGTTACTAAAAACAAAGCGCTTCGTGGGAGGCACCCCATGCTTATCCATCTATCTTCTTTCGTATTTCTAATGTGATGTGAGGAGGCTTGTACTCTTCCGATTCTTGTTGTTTGTACTTGTGATTATTTGTAGGATTGACCTAAAACTTTTGAAGACTCTCGTGTTTGGTGTTTTGTCCCGGTCTACTCGAGCTTCATAGCCTTTGCTTGCCATTAGTTTGGGGAAATCTGATATCCTAGATTTTTATCAACTAACATTTATCTTTTAGCATACTTGATAAACGACTTGAGATTTTTGTGATACTTTCTCCATGCTCGGGTTATGCGTTTGACTTTTTGAGTTCTAGTATGGGGTTTTATAAGCCGTAGACTAGGAAACTTTGAGGACAATGTTTAATTTTAGTATGGGGTAGTATATCTTCGATATGATCTTACCTACTTTGCCCGTTGTTCTCACGTACCCCGTTTTCCCGCAAAAGTTTTAAATTTTTAAGTCTTAATATCTAGTTTATTGTTTATATATATTAAAAAAAAGTTGTCAAAAAATAGTTGACATAAATGTAGGTTTTCCGTTGGTGAGAACGAAAAGTAAATTTTGACCCGACCGGTTTTATATCTTAGCTTTCTCCTTAACTGTAAATAGATTGATTTTTTCTAATCTTTTATACAAGGAGCTATAAAAAGCAAGTCTAGCTTAAAAAGTTAAGACTTTGCAAGTTCCCATAATTGATTTTAAATATGCAAAGTTTGATTTATTAGAGTTGAGATTATTGTCAGTCTATGTGACTTGTTAAAGTGCCGATCTTAATTCGTTAGGCTAAGTATTTACGAGTTTCTTTATTAGAAATATTAAATTGTGAAGAATAGTTGGATTTCTTTAAGGCTCATAAGTGTTAATTGTGGCTTTTTCTCCCATTAGCTTGTTTCACCTTTATATATAATTGTTTAATAAATAGAGTTGTGCGGTTTTTTGGTTAATAATTAGTTAATAGAAGTTTTCTTTAGTTCCTTTGTGATTAAGATGAGTACACATCAGGAATACTTAATTTGGCATACTATATGTATCACATTAATATATATTTTGCTTATCCCTTAAAGAGCCTTAGGGTATATGGGGTAAGTAGAATTTAATAAGTGAAATTATAGCCTTATTCATTCCTTAAAGAGCCTTAGGGTATATGGAATGGATATTGTTGCTTAATTTTTGTCTTGTTTGTACCTTAAAGAGCCTTAGGGTATATGGTGCAAATAAGATTGGTCCATTTATGTCTTAAAGAGCCTTAGGGTATATGACATGAATGGTGCCTTGCTTAAGTAACCTAATAAAAGCCAAATTTTGGTCGCCTCGATGTGGACTTTAATCTTGATGACATTTGATCTTTTGAAAAGGGCTAGGAACTAATTATTGCGTTTTTAACCGTTACGCTTTATTTTTGGAATTAATAAGTATCGAAATAAAGTCTTAAAGAGCCTTCGGGTATATGACTTAAATAAAATCTTGAGATACAAAATTAGGAATAAGGGAGGAAAAGTAAGTACACAATTAGCTTTTATGAGTAGTGTTAGCATCATAACTTGTATTTTGCAATGATCTTGTTTTTAAGCTTGGCTTGGAGAAGTGAAAGTCGGGGACGATAAATTTATCCATTTGGACACTTTTTGTGCTTTTTGTTTCGTGATCCTAAAAGTTATCAATGAATAATGAAAGCAATACATTATGTCACACATGAATAAGTTGTAAGTTGTAAATTTGGAAAATTATAAAATAAAAAATAAAAAAAAATAATATAAAAAAAAGTTTTGAAAAAATGGGAAAATGGTGTGTTTTAAAGCTTGTGATTTCTTAACTCTCCCCACAAAAGACTTTGCTATTTTTCAAAGGATTAGTTTGGGGAAGTTTTGAGGTATTTGGTTTTAGAGCATATAATATTGCGTGAGGACACAACAATCACTTAGTTTGGGGAATTTTGAAACGTGAGAAATCACATATCCTTGTTATACTCAAAATGACCCTAAAATGAAAAAATTGTGAAATTTTGTTGTATCATTAGCTTGTTTTGTAATTTCGTGTGTGCTAGTAGGTACGGATATTGCAAAAATCACAAGAAAACGGTCAAAACCGGACAAACACGAGCTACTTTTCAAACGATTAGTTTGGGAAAGTTTTGAGGTATTTGATTTTAGAGCATATAATATTGCGTGAGGACACGGCAATCACTTAGTTTGGGGAATTTTAATATGTGAGAAATCACATATCCTTTTTATACCAAAAATGACCCTAAAATTATGCTTGTATATTGCTTGTTTTGTCATTTGTGATTTGTAGGTACGAATATTGCAAGAATCACAAGAAAACGGTCAAAACCGGACAAACACGAACACGGGAACGAATAGAGTACACAAGAGCCTAGAATTTCTAGCAAAGGTTAACAAAGTCAACCCTTGGTCAACCCACAAAAAGACAAAACCTAGAAAATACCTAAATGAGCCTTAATGTTAAATCAAATTTCACTAAAAACCCTAAATCACTAACACCGTTAGTCAATTTTATTAAATAGCTAACGGTCGTTATGTTTCTTATTATAAAACCCTTTACCCTTTTAACCCAAGCCCAAAACAAACCCAAGCCCAATTTCCTTTTTATAAATCCCTTTACCCCTGGTCAAACAGCAAAGATATAAAGAAAAAAAAGGCGCCAAAGGTGTTACTGTACACCCTTCATCCCTAAATTTTACCCTGTGTTAAATGAAGCAGGTAAATCTAATTCCACTCAATTGACGTGGCCTCTTAGATTCTTAGTACTAAGCGATGAGCCAGCAGCCAAAACCGTCACTCAAGAGCTCTTATTGGTCAAGACTGACAAAGAATGACACGCCGGATTGCAAACAAACACACCCATAAGTGGAAAATTATACTAAAACTTAGTGTAAAAGAAGCACACCCTCTAAAGATGTGGGATTGCCAGCTTGGCAATCCGTGTGATCTTATTTTGATCTAACGGTTATAATAGGGTATCCAATGATTGGAAAGAATAGACGATCAAGATCAAGAGGAGCGTTTAACCAAATTCAGGACCTAGAAGCTTCTCTCTCTTCCTATAAATAGAGCCTTTCTCACTCACAGCAAGCGGAGATAGTAGTAGTTTTTAGTAGCTTTTTATGTAGCTTTTAATTCAGCTTATGTAATTTTCATTTTAATGTAATTTCAATTCTGTTTTTAGTCTATGTAACTTCAATTTCAGGTATTGTACTCAGCTTTTTAATCAATGAAATCTTAGTTTATTTTGCAAAATCTGTTTTCACTATTTGTGCTCTTATATTTCAAAAGCTCTTATATACTATTTCATAAGCTCATACTACTCTTAAGCTACTAAAAGCTCATCAAATACTTAAATTCTAAATGGAATTGGATGGCTGCTTATAGAATTCAAGTAGGTATTAGTGCTTGAGGGTCAAGTTTTAAGATTAGACTAGGCATTAGAATTAAGCTTAAGCTGTTTGTATAAGGTCTATTAAGAGCACTCACCTCTGTTTAGCTGAGGTGTAAGGTACCATCTTCTTTTCCTTTGTTATTTCTTATCTGTCTTTTCATAATCATAGTTATAATCTGCATACTTAGCTTAATCTGTTTATAGTAGCTTATTTTTGTTAATTCTAGCTTATCTCTGCTTATTTTAGTTGTTATATGTTAGTTATATCATTTGTTAGCTTATTTCAATGTTTTCTTATAATCTATCTTAAAACAGTTTAAAAAAACCAAAAATATTAGCTTAGTATTGTAGCTTATTATTCTGGCTTATTTGATCATTGTTAAATGTTCATTACGTCTGTTTTTAGCTTATAATTATCTGGTAATAAGAGTTTGAGCTTTAACTCTTTATCTTATTAGCTAAATATGAGTCAAGGTAGCTTAAAGGGGTGTTTGGGTCAAGCAGTACTAACTTAAGTTAGTAATGCTAGACTCCCTTTAGTTCTTTAAATTGTCTTTTAATTTCATATTTAGGCTCATTAAGATAGAATTCAAGGTAATTTGTAGGTTTGAATTAGCTTTCATTCTTGTGAGTGAGTTATAGTTAGTCATATATAGCCTATAAGCCATTTTCAAGTTTAAAAATCAGAAGGTAAAAATAGTTTTTAGGTTTTGATCTGTTTTTAACTTTGTAATTTGCAATTTATCTTTTGAAAAATGAAAATTTCACTCAGCATGTACTAAGTACATGAGCCTTTTTCAACTAGCTTTTTCTCTAATCCTTTGATTTTCAAAATGCTTTTCAAAGGCTGTTTCAAGTAGCTTTTAGGTTAAGGTTTAAGGTGGTATAGGGCTTATAGTCATAAGGATCTGTTTGTGTGCTTATAATTAAGGTTAAAAGTTGGCATTTAGTCTGTTTGGTAACAATTTTGTGAATAAGAGCTTATTTGGAATTTCCAGCTTATGGCTTTTAGTTCTTTGCTTATTTCTAGTTCAGTCTAGCTTAATAGGGTAATTGTAGGATGCTTATAGCTTTTCAAGTCCTAGAGTTAGCTTATTTCAAGTTTTAGCTTATTAAGTTTTGATAAAAAAAAGCCAAAAAGAAGTTAAGTGTAATATGTTAGTTTTTAAGCCAATTTCCAGCTTATTTAGTGATTTTCAAAAATAGTTTCTTTTACAAAAGTTGTTAGTATTTAGCTTTTTAATAACTTTGTTTTTAAAGTTTTTGAAAATAAAAAAAATAGCAAAACAAGAGGCCATGGATTCGAACCCATGGCCTCTTGCTTAACACACAAACGTCCCAACTTCCACACACACAAACCATCGCGCCCTTGGGTCTGTTTCAAACATTTCTCCTTACACTAATCATTTATACACGTTTTCTTTTCTTATTTTCCAAAATAAGCCGTAGCTTAATTCTATCTTTTTAGAGCTTATTTTGTCTGCTTATTTTTAGGTTTCATTTTTATAAAATCAAGCATTTCTTTTTACACTTTTTGTAATTTTTCCATATTTTTAGGGTTAAGTTTTATATTTTAAGTCATTTTCTTTTCTTAAAAATTTTAAAAAGTCATAAAAAATAAAAAAATAATGAAAAAAATAAAAAAAAATTCTAAAATTTTCTTTTATCATATTTTAGGCTTAAGATTTAAAATTACTTTCGTAGGGTTAATATTTTGTAGTTTCACTTTTTAAAGAGCGGGATTTCGTTCCCGTTCTCGATTTCTTCGTTTTTACCTTTAATTACACTCGTTTTAGAATTTCCTTAGCTTTTTCTTTTTAAATAGTCAAATAGGATTAGAAAAAGGTAAGAAAATCATTTAGGGTTTAATTTTAGTATACTTGCTTATTTGTCGCGTTTTATTAAATTCCCGTTAACATTTTTCGTAGTTAGATTTAATTGTGCCTTTATTTGCTCACTATTAAGATTTTAGAAAACAATCATCTTCGAACCAATTCAAGTCATTGTCCAAATAACAAACGGGGTCTCAATTTCATAACTCTTTGGGAAAACGACCCGGTAATCACTTACCGGTTAAAACGTAGGATATTTTTGTGTAGATTTTTACTTTAAATCTTTGTCCTCAAGGATTTTTAGTAAATATCTTTTTACTTTGATATTATTATGTATTATAAATACTACATCAGAATCCAAAGCACTTGTCTACAACAATTTGAAGCAAGGAAATTACTTTTGACCAAAGTAAAATAAAAAATCTCCCGAGTCGTTTCCCGTCGAGGCGTGAATTGAAAATCGAGTTTACGCTCATGATCGCGTATTTGAATGGTTTGAAAGTTTTTAGGTTTAGATTCCTAATTCTACTAATAATAAGCAAAGACAAATAAAAGAAACCTAAAAACGAAAGCAATTAATGTAAAACACTAAAAATGAGAACGAGATTCAAATCTAGTTCTTTAAAAAATCAAATTGTGAAATTTTAACCCTACGAAAGAAAATTTAATTTTCCTAAGTCCTAAATGATAAAAGAATTTAAAAAAAAAAGAATCATATTTTTTTGCCTTTTTAATAGTTTTTTATGAATTAAAAACGGATTTAATCTAAAAAATTAATAAAAAATACTAAACAAATTTAGAAAAATCTAAAAAAATGCAAGAAAATACTTTAAGCTGTGAAGAACCTTCGAAAAATACAAACTTAGACAAACAGCTTATAAATAAGCCGTAAATAAGCCAAAAACTACTGAAAAGCTTAAGGGCTAAAAAGCCCTTAAAAGAATTAAAGGTGGAAGGACTAGCAGAAAAGTCCCAAGGGCACGTTTTGTAGCAGAGGTGAGTGTTAAATATGTTGGTTGAGGTAGGGTTGAGGTCTTGGGTTCGAGCCTTGGCTCACCCTTGGCCTCCCTCAACTCCCAACATATTTTTATTTGCCATATTTTTATAACTTTTTAGATAAGCAATTTTTTAGCAACTTTTGAAAAGCAACTTTTTTCAGAACTACAAAAAATAATCTCAGAAATAAGCAAGTAAAAGTGACATATTACAAAAGGACTTAAAGGCTTCAAAGCTAAATTGTTATGCTTCTTTAGACTAAATAAGCACTCAAAACAACAAATAAGCTAAAAATAGATTATACCATATCCCTAATAAGCACCTAGGAACTAAAATAAGCAAAGATAATAAGCTAAAACTAAGCTTAAATGACAGATACACTTAAAAAGCTTTTAAACTAAAAATCCTAAACTAAAAGAACCAATAAGCTCTAATAAGCTCTAACCTAAGTCAAATGAGCAAAAAGAGCTTAAAACTAACCTAATAAGCAAATCTAAACCTAAATAAAGCAAACCTAACAGCTAAAATGCTTAAATAAGCAAATAAGCACTTTGGGTTTAAACTGCCAACCAAACAGCCTAGGGACACTTTTTGAGCTTAATTTTAAGCCACAAAATGGATCCTTATGGCGTTGGGACTTATATGACCTTAAAGCTTATCCAAGGGGCTACAATAATCAGCAAACAAAAAGCAGTTTGAAATAAAAATAAGCCATGAAAAAGTCTTGTGAAAAAGGTGTTTTCACTCAGTAGCTGTTGAGTGTTGGTTTTGAAAAGACAAAAGTGGCTTTTTGCATATCTGTTTTAAGCTAGATAAAGAGTTTTAAAAACTAAAATAAGCTGAAACAGATAAAATAAGGACTACAAACTACTTGTGCAAGAAATATCAAAATCTAAATCTATTTCTAACCTATCTAAATTTGCTAATGAAAAATATACTTTAAACTTTAAAAATTGACTTGTCAGATTGAGTTTCAAAACCACAAATCTAAAACACACTTAACCTACTCTAATTCCACTGCATTGAACACCTAAAACAACACATAAGCAAGACTTAAAACCTGTTAAAAAGGTCTTAATCAAATAAGCACTATAAAACTGTTTTTGAACCACAGTTTTAAACACCCTTTTAGACAAAACTTAAAAACAAGCCTTTAAGCCTTAAAACTTTTTGAAAACAGCTTAAAACAACTAAAAAGGGCTTTCAAAGTTGGCTTAGTGACCCAAATGGTTTTTAAACAATTTTGACCCATTTTGTCCCTTGACCCAAACACCCTTTTAAGAATCTCAAATCAATTTTAGACTGAGTTTTCAAAGATTTAAACAAACAACTTTAAAGACAGATGGTGAACTATGAATAATAGGCAATTTGAAGCAAAATCCAATTACAAATAAGCACTTTAAAATAAGAAGAACAGATAAGCAGTTTGAAAGCTAAATGGACAATTTTAAAGGAAAATTTAACTAAATGACATAAAAGCAATAAGCAAGCATAAATAAGCATTAACAAACATAAATGAGCAAACATAAGCAATAATAAGCATAAATAAGCAATGCTACAGTAACATAAGCTAAAATTTGAAAATGAAGAACTTATAAAAGTCCAAAGCTTTTGTGAATAATTAAACACTACCAAAACATCATCCTAACACCTCCCATGAGGTTCTAACCCATGGCCATCCAATATAAACCATGCTCTAGTGTTCTTTGACAGATTTTTTTATGATTTTTGGTTTTTTGATTTTTAAGACAGAAATGCAAATAAGCTTTTAGATAAACTTTGAATGAACCAAAAGCTTATTTAAGAGCTTAATAACAGTATTTAAATGACAATTAAAGTAAATGGCAATATTTAAAGAAAAACTTGAAATTTCATTAACTTGAAAAAAAATTACAATGCTTGAAAGTTTAAAATGACAATAATTTAAATGACAGGTAAATTAAAATGGTCTAATTTCGTTTACACAAGACTTGACAAAAAAAATAAGCTACAATTGCCCTACTACTTATACTAAAATCTCTAAGGTCTTGGCTCTTCTTGTTGTGCTTTTTCACTGAGTGAGTTTGCAGCTGTGTTTGTTGTGTGAGAGAGGTCAAAAGCTCAATCCTAGCCCTTAATTCTTCTTGCCCTCCAAGGTCCATCATCACAGCCGTTGATCATCTTGTCTTTTTCATGGACCAATGGTGTTGTTTAGGATTGCCAAGGTGGCAATTGTTGTTTTGTGAGGTGGGGATGGATTGGAGAGTGATGTTTTTGTCTGAGGTTGCAAGGTTTGAGGTGAAAACGATGGATGAATAGTGTGGCGGGAAAATGGGTTTAACTGGATTTGTTTTTGGTGCAGGGTGAAAGTTTGTGAGTTTGGCAATTTAAGTCCCTCATTATGTGTTGTATTATTTCACCCACAGTCCTTGTGGTGATGATGTGTTTGTGGGTTGGCAGGAAAGGCCCTTGAGGTTGTATGTATTGTTTGCACCCACAGTCCTTAAAGGGACTAACAGGCTTAACAGTTAACTTGTTGGGGGCTTAACGGGTGTTAAAAGGGATTGGGCCTTTTTAACTGTTTTGGGCCAGGAAAGGGTTTTAAAGGTTTTGGGATTTAAATACTTGTAAGATTTTTAGGTAAAGTGTGTAGTGGGCTGACCCGGCCTACTAAAATGGGTACGGGTTGGCCCACTTTGATACAATTAGGGTTTCGGGTCCGTTTTTCGATGCTCATTCCATTGCTATGTCCCGGGGGTTGACTTTGACTTCGTTTTTGACTTTGACTGGCTTTGACTTGACTTTTCGCGCTCTTTTCACTCTCGTGCTCGGTTTTGTCGTTTTTGGCTTTGTTTTTGTCCTTTAGTGAATATCTTTTACCTGCACAGCATAAATAGCAAAACAAGCATATATTTGGCATTTTATGTTCGTTTTTGGTCATTTAAGCTCGTTTTTAAAGACAAAAGGTATGTGTAATTAAGCACATACCAATCATCAACGTATATCAATAAATATGCAACTTCGGTACCATGCTGATAAATAAAAAGAGACGAGTCACATCAACTCAAAGTAAATCCCACACAAAGAGCATAACCCGTAAAGCGTTGAAACCAAGCACGAGATGCCTGTTTCAATCCATATAAAGACCGCTGTAATCGGCATACATGATGTGGAAAATGAGAATCCACAAAGCCCTGTGGATGATACATATAAACAGTCTCGGAAAGATCACCATTAAAAAATGCATTTTTAACATCAAGTTGGTGCACAGGCCAGTTCCGAGCTAATGCAAGACTAAGAACTGTACGTATAGTAGCTGGCTTGACAACCAGACTAAAAGTATCACTACAATCAACTCCATATTGTTGGTTGCGTCCATTAGCAACGAGACAAGCCTTATACCTGCTTAATGAACCATCGGCATGATATTTATGCTGAAACAACCACATAGACCGAACCACATTAACATTAGGTGGTTTCGGAACAAGAATCCAAGTACCGTTTTTAATCAACGCATTATATTCATCATTCGGGCTCAGCCCATAAGATAATAAAGCCCGAATGACCATATCAAATAATACATTTAAAAGTTTTCAGAATTCTTAAGATGGTCTTTTGTAACACGAAATGAATAATCATTTTCAAATCTGTACAGTGTGTATTTCGTATTAAGTATTTTGTAGGAAGCAATAGACTTTCGTGTGTATATTCAAGAGCCTCAAAATAGACTTTGTATAAGATAAAAAACCTGGCAAGTTAAAATGAAATCAACCAAAAACTTACATTTTCTATGCACATAATACTTTTGTAAACAAATAACCCACCGCAAAGCGCGGGTATAAAAACCTCGTTATGTTTAGTTTTACGTTATTTTAAATAGGAAATTATTGAGAGAGTTTTTTTCCTTTTGGGAAAAAAGGTTCTTCACCCCAGTGAATTTTATTTATAATAAACGATGGTTACAAACAACCAAACGTGATCAACAAACCACACTCAGAAAGCAACATGATTTTAAGAATGAACCATCGACCATATAATTATGTCCAACTACCCATAAACCAATAACACCCATTGAACCTCAACAAACAACAAAAAGATAAACAAGTTATACTGCCAAGCAGGCTCGCCAAACTCATAGTGATTTTCTAATATTCAAAAAAGAAAATAAAGGGATATGAGTTTGAAGCATGCAAGGATTATCTCTTTCAAATTCCATGCTTGATAACTTTGACCCATAAACTCAAGCTTATCATTTAGTTTCTTTATAAATAGGGATTAGGAAAAAATATAGGAAGCAGCCTCATAGCAACGTATGTAATTCAGTGTGTTGTTTTGAGAGAGATTCAATTAAAAAACAAATTCCTTTTCATTATTATCATAATATTCATCCTTTTATTTAATACTTAGAACATATTTTCAAAGACGTTGTGATCGAAATCTTTGAACAGATCAAGTGGTATCAAGAGTCTTATTCGATATGTATGGTGCAAACCAAGTCAGGGTACAGCATCGTCGACCATCGCAAGCTAAAAAAACAACATCAAGGATGACTAATACCGATGACCAACTTTCTGGCCAGGATGACCTCACAACGAAGGTGATAAACTCAGTAGACGTTGTCTCATCATATCCAATATTATAAAACGAAAGCGGACGCACATATTTTTGGATATTCATTATTTTATTCTATCCATAACTAGCATCAACCTCGGGGGGGGGTCCCAAAAAATTACTATCACGGAGCCTATGTGTATACATTTATTTAACTCGTATTGATTGTCTTTGAGTTAGCGTACTAAAAATATGGCTTGTTATCAATGCAACATTTAATATTTTAAGTCTTCGAATTCCCAAACCGCCTTCATCTTTAAAGAGACATAGATTATCCCATTTAACTTTGGCTTTACTTATTATCATTTTTCTTTGAAACCATAAGAAGCCCCTGACCAACCCATCAAACTCCTTTATTAGGGTTACCATCAGGAGGAACATAGAAGACCAATGAACTTCCATCGATGTTGTAACATATAGGATAAACTAAACTATGCCCTAAAGAGAGGAATTCATTTTCCAATCATCTATTTTATTCTTTGCCCTTTCAACAACTCCATAATCCTTGTATGCATAACGCAATGATATTAACCGAACTACCAAGTACCTAACTGGTAGTTCACCTTCTTCAAAAGGCAGGATATTAGGCCTCTATTTATAAGTAATCAAGGTAGCTGCCTGAATAATATCAAATGTTCCACTCATAAACTCTTGTGACGCGGTCTCAGTAGTTGTATAGCAGGTATACGCTGCATGTAAATTGGCAGAGTTGCGGCTAAGGATTCTGCGTTCGTATATGTGTGTCGGATCTTGTGCGTGCTCTGCTCGTTTAGCGATGTCTGGTGTGGTATGTACGGGGGTCGGGTTCAATTCACTTTCTATCAAAGGCAGGATTATTAGGCTAATTGAATTGTTATTATGTTAATCAATGATAACACATATCAATTAAAGATAAAGCGGCCGCATTTCTTAAACCAACTCTGTTAGAAAACATTAACAAGAAAAGTACTAACTGCTGTATCTATTCTTAAAGTATCGCGAATGATATCTATCTAAAACAAAATTTATGAAACAAACCCTTGAGTTTATGTAACTTTCTAACAATCCCCAATGTGACTTGAACTCCTCGGTATGTTCCAAACCAAATTAAAATTCCAACTCTCAAACACTAAAGATAGCCTAGTTTAAAATGAACGATCGATTTACAAAAGTAATCCGAAACAAAATCGATCCAAAGCAAATGCTGATGACTTCAAAACGAACAAGACACGGTCAACTAAACATACAAATCGGCTCAAACAATCTTCAATGAAGACAATCAAATTCGGGCAACCAACTTTAGAAGTTTGACGAACGAATATCCTTCCCAACGATCGAACAAATTTCAAACGAATAATAATTAAGTCTTCAAACACCAAACCGATCTCCAAATTCAAAATATTAAATTTAAATTCTAATGGCCTACTTATTTTATAGGTATTACACTGCAACCTCAAACTTATTATCCAAGTATCAAACAAATTCAAGTTAATAAATTACTTGACGAACATACTATTACAAGTTTACTTGCCCGTGCTCTGCTGTGGGACGTTTGGCGGGCGTCGTTTTTGGTTAGCTGTTTGCATCCTTGTCATTTCATGTGTCCTTGTTCTGTGATGTATACTCGTATGGATGCAATGAATAACATAAGTGCTATAAAAGATAGCAAACAGTGCGTATCTATGTAATTAATCCACGATGAATAACAACATGATCATGATCTTAGCTTGTATATGTTGTGCAAGCTCTTTTGTTAGGACGCTCATCTTGTCTGCCTGCAAAGGAATACACCCGAACTGCAAACTGAAATGCCTTCTAAAGGATTTTCCCTAAACTTGCTTTCTTGATGTTCTTTTTAGATGCACTTGACAATCTTTTTTCCTGTTCAAAGACAAAAATGTAACAATTAGATTTTGCAATCTTAAATGAAAACAAATGATAAAGTTACTAATATATTTTTTACCATATTTTCAGCATAAGGATTAATTATAGCAGTCCAACAAAAGACAATAAACACATAACTCAGATGGCAAAGTAGTCACCTTGTGTTATAACTAAAGCGCTTTATGCTTGCGTTTGCTTATTGCTTTGATATTAATGATCACCTCACCCCACCTGCTACTGCATATATCAGTCATCCAACTTCTGTGCATCGATACGACTGTTGAAAAAGTCTAAGACCTAAAAAATCCAAAGCCAACATCATTCACATAGGTCACCATATTTCATAAACATATCAAGAATTAAATTAATGCTTAAACATCTAGATTCCTGATACATACATAAAAAATGTTCTCAAGCAACTCATTGAAGCATGGATGATTCTTCAAAGGTTGAAAAACCTCCTGTCTGTGCATAATTGCATACAACACCTGCCATGTATAAGATGTTGTTAATGTTAAATAGGCTAAAATGTAAAGATTTTAGGAGCACAAAAAACTATAGCGACAATATTAGAGGTGGTAAGATCGACAAATTTACTTATTAACGGGTTAATTTGGGATGTTTTTCACGTAATATATGGTCAAATGGGCCGAACAAAAAGATTTAGCTAAAAGGGGAATGGGTCAAATGGGTATAAAACCTCCTAAGTATATTATTACAGCATAAAACCTCGTATTATGGTTTTTTCATCTTAATTAGTGCTTTAAATTTATATTTCCTTTGAAGTACCTCTGGGTTTCTTGGCAGTGTGTAAGTCAGGATTGCATTTAGTATTTCCAGTATGATCCTCAAGAAGTATGTATGTATATATATGCAATTCTGGTGACTGGGACAATGTATTGTAACTTGTTATAGTACATAATAAAGGGTAAAAATTTTGTTCCCACACATATTATAGAAATGACACATTTCATGTGTCGATTATCTTGTTTGTTTACAGATTTGTTTGCTTGCTATCTATTTGACTCAAATGTCCCCAAGCTTAGCACATACATCACTTGTAGCCTTATTTGCAGGTTCTGAATTAAGACTACACTAAAGCACATAAATATATTACTTAATTTCAATGAGATCACTTACGGGATTATAACCTGATGAACTTAGGATTAATCTGTTAGTTCTGAAGATGACAGCCATAATGATACCATTACATCAGCCGCATGATACAAAGACCTGAAAACAGATTGAAACAGCCGAAGTGAGTTAGAAAATATAAAAAACAACCACAATGATCGAGTATAAAGAATAGCCTACCTGATTTAATCTCCTCATTCTTCGGATCCTAGTCGGCTCGGCTTAAAATAGTTTGTACATATGTAACTAAACCTGTGTTTCAAACCCTACGAAAGTACACCCTGATCAAATGGGCCTTAATCTAAACACCCCTCAATTTGAGGCCGTAATATTTATTTGGCTCAGATTTTTCGAGTGTGGGACCAGGTGAAAGGTCATTCGACTCGCCATGGCTGCAAACACCATGTTGATGGCGATGCCTGCCAAGATATGGGTCGGTCTCGACTGGCACAAACGCACAAGAGTATAAGTATCTTCCATCGCCAATAGTAAACTCAAAGCAATTTCAGAAGTAGGTATTATCAAATTTTGAAACTATACAAACATTAGGAAAACCAGCCGCTACCCGCTATCCGAACCGCTTCGCCCGATGACCCGATTTTAACCAGCCTAAAGTGTGGGACAGTTTAGCCTGCCCCGGCCCAAAGGAATGTGTGGTGTCTTATACGGTCAGTAGCATGATAAACACTGGCCACGTGTCTCTCCCTTATGCTTTTAATGACCAAACCATAGATAAACAACCAGAAAAAAGAATATATCCGATTTGGTGCAAGCTTATTGAGCTTGCTCTGCCACAATGCAAACAACCCTTTCAAACTCGGTATCTTTTTTATAAATTGTGAAACGCTGATAAGCAAATAGCTGAAAAAGGGTGTATTCGCCATGGCTGCAAGCTTATTTTCAAACGTAACCCCTTTTTTAATTCTGAGCCACAGATAGGCAAACACCCTAGGAAAAAGATATATTCGTCATGGCTGCAAGCCTATTAAGCATGCCTAGCCACAATGCAAATAATCTAACCGTTAGAAGAACCCACCCCAATAAGTGTCAAACACCAAAAAGAAAAGCCAACTGTAACAAAGAAAAATAAGCCAAGCTGAATTACATACGTTATCAGTGGAAGATAAAGCTGACTTCATGAATACAGAAGCAGAACCAAACACACATCGTGGTTGCAACCACATCACGGGTGTTGTTGCCCCGTCAAGATACGTGTCCCTGTATTTTATGATCCGAATAGTCATTACAAATGTAGAAAACGATCTTTATTGTCATAATTACTCTACTACTACCAATGTAGAAGCAATACCCAAAACCGGCACTTGCTGCAGCCACAATTCGGGTCCGGTTGCCCTGCCAAGATACCAGCCTGGGAATGGGCCCTTCGTTGCTGAATCAATGAGGGTAGACGACTGATCGTGCTGGATTCACACCGTAAATATATATAATATATAATAAAATATAAAATATATAAAGAAGTGTAAAAACCAACAATCAATGATACCGAGAAGTAGTATAGAGCTTTCCCGGGTCGTAAATCCCCAACGAGGCTGGAATGGTAAATCGATACGATCGAAGAATTTGAGTTTGAAGGAAGGAATTGGTTGGGCCGTTCTGAAAAGTCCAATTAGATAATAACGGATAAACGTTAAGAAAAACTAGAATATTACGAAATTAAAACTAGAAAACGAGACCCCGTATCCCGTACAAAAGGTGTGGAAAACATAAAATCTTTTAAAAAAAACCCTACGGAAAATTTTCCACTTCTAAACTACTCTACGGGTCAATAACGAAGAATGAAAAAGTATAGACCGAAAACGGAGTTCGTTTGACCCAAACGAGTCAAAACAAAAACCGTACCCGGACCGTTCTTTTAAAAGAGGGGAGTATAAAAAAATGACCTACGACAAAATTTTTATTTTTTCCTACAAACTAGGTGATAATATGAAAATTTTCTAAAAAAAGCCAAAATATTTTTTTTGATAATTTTTGTATTATTATGAATTAAATAAACTTTTAACTAAATTAAATTATAAAAAATATTAAACGATTACTAAAAATTCTGAAAAATTTACAAAAAATACTTTACTATATAAAGTTCCTACGAAAAATGAAAAACACCACACAGCTTATGCAATAAGCCCGTAAATAAGCTAAACAGCTTATTAGGCTTATAAGTCACAAATGTACATAAATACCAAGTGCCTTGGGTCTTTAACGAAAAAGACCCAAGGGCGCAGTGGTAAGTATGTTTGTAAAAGGGGGTTTGTATCGAGAGGTCCCGGGTTCGAGTCTTGCTCACCCGGGCCTCTTGTCTTTCCCCCTTTTTTATTTTTTTGCAAAACTCTAGGGTAGAAATTGTAAAGAACTAAACTAGAGGGTAGGCGGGTAAAGTATCTAAAATTTACACTCCAGTGTAAATGATTACCCCTAAACTATCAAAGATATACCAAACAGACCCTACGACCTAGCTTATTTTTGGCTTATTGAAAAATTAAGATTTAGCAAAAACTTAAAACTACAAACTTATAAAAGAGCTTATTCTCTACAACATTAACAAAGACACTTTTGACTTTTAACAACTGAATAAGCTAGAAAATAAGAATCTCAAATTCTGTCACAGAAAGTTGTGGTTTTAAATAGCTTTTTTAGTTTTAGCTTATTCCTAGCTTATTATTGAATGAAATTTAAAACTAAAAGAAGCTACTTGATGCTCATGATGTGTACTAATGGTATTTAAACAAAAATTACCCTAGTATTAACAAATTTAACAAGAAAATTAAGATGAAAAAGTGCAAGTTTCAGCTTAAAACTGTTTTAAGCTTTTTTCCAATAAGCTAAACAGCTTATTCCTAATATTTAAAGGCTGAAATTTTGCACATAAGTTATGCTAATGATGTAGAACTAACCTAGATAAAAGGAAATTCAAATCTAAAACTAGAAAAGAGAATTCAAAATGCAAATAGCTGAAATCTAAAGATGCTGATAAGCTACCTTTGACAGGAAGAATAAGCTAGTTAAAATGCTTAATTCTGAAAACTAAATGATAAAATGTAATAACCTAATGGAATTCTAAAAATATACTAAATTTTAAATTCTAAGACTTACTTATGAATGCTAAGAGCATGCTTAAAAGTTCATAAGCATTAGCAGTTTACACTGCCATATGCTGATGCAATTGGTAAATTGCAAAAGTGCAGGCCAAACCAACTCTTTAGAACTCTCTAACTAACTTACTACATGTAAATAAGTGTGCACTAACACAAAGTTACCTTCACATTGCTTAAAATGAACTTGAATGCTAAAAACTCTTAACTGCCCTGGTGCAAATGATGGGTTTTTAAGCTCTAAACTTTTGAATTCTAAAAGCTAACTTCTAAAATTTGTTTAAATCTTTGTTAAAAGTCCTAACTCAGCTAATTGAAAGGATTTGACAGAGTGTAGTTGACTTTTAAGAGTCAAACATACCTATTCCAAACACTCCTTTATTACAAGCTGTCAAAACTAAAACATACTTAAAATCTATTTCAAAGCTTAAACTACCAAAACCTTATATCTACACTTATTTTAACTAAGCTAGATAAACAAGTTTAGACAAGATGAAGCTCAAAAAGGACAATAGAATAAGCTATTTGATTAAGCTATCAAACCTAATGCTATAATGAAATAAAGAGAATAAAACCTGAAATTTGTAGTCTCAGGCTACTAGCCACTCTTGTTGGGTGAGTGGCTCACAAACATGAACCTAAGTGGCTCCCTTAGCCTCTAAACCTCAATAAGCTTGATTTTAGCTTATTGCCCCTTATACTTCCAAATTGAGCTCGAAACAACTCAAGTCATCATTATTGATGTAAAATGATAAGAATGAACAAATTAATGACTAAAAACAGAATTTTAAATAAATTTGAACTTGTGAACAGTAATAAGCTCAAACGAGCTTATTAAGAGCTTATTTGATGAAAAACGACTTAGAATTGAAATTTAAAGACAATGAGGCTTGGAAACTAAATTGTTATACTAAAATGATTAAGTACAATCTTAAAGAAATGAAGTACAAGAGCTTAAAGCTGTTTTACAAAGATACTTGAAAGAAAAATGCTTATTATTGAAAGAAAATTACAAAACTGAAAATTAAAACTAAAACTAACTCACTACTTACTTAAACTTCTGTCTTCTCTTTCTTTTATAGGCTGAGGTTTGTGTTTGTTGTGCTTGTTTTGTGAGAGCAACACCAAAAAAGTCATCTAAACCGTCCTTTTTGCCTTGGGGATTTGTGGGATTGTTAATTGGGATTAGGGTTTAAGTGGAGGAGGGGGGCGAGTTTGTTCATGGGGTTTTTGAGGTGCAGGGTAAAAGAGTGAAAGCAAACCCGTGAGTTTGCTTGTGGGGAAAAAGGGCGGGAAAATTTGGTATGAAAAAGAGAGTGACAGGGTGTGGGTTTAGGCAAATGGCAAGTTTGGCCCTCCATGGTATATGTGATCCTTGCACCCACCGTCCTTATTGTTTAACACTTTTGGGGACTTGGCAAAACAAGTCCCCAAGAGTGTTATGTTCAGTTGCACCCCACGTCCTTGTGGTGTACAAGTATTAAGGGTTGACAGTTTTGGCCCTTGTGGTGTAACTTTGCAGAAATGGCAGTTTGCACCCTTGCCATTCATTTTCTCTTTTCTTCATTAAATGTAAGTTTAGGGTTTTTACAATTTCAACCCCAAACTTATATTTTTGGACTTGTTGACTTTTGGATTTGTCGGGGTTGACTTTGACTTTGACTAGTTGACTTTTCTGTTGACTTTTTGACTTGATTGACTTTCCGGCTTCGATTTGGCTTTGTCTTTCACAGTCTTTTCCATTCCGAGTCCGGTTTTGTCGTTTTGGCTTTGTTTTTCGTCCTTTTCTTGGTTATCCGTTCCTGCACAATACAATTAGCAAAACAAGCATATATTTGGCATTTTAAGTCCGTTTTTGGTTATTTTAGCTCGTTTTTAAAGGTAAAAGGTATGTGTATTTAAGCACATACCAAAATCCCCCATACTAAGGTATTGCCGTGTCCTCACGCAATGCTATGAAGTAAGCATTTACGAAAACTAAGAATCTCAATCTCCCTCGACTAATAACTTTGAAAAGTAGCAAAGTGTTTGTCAAGGGAAACTAAAGAATCAAAAGCTTCGACAAGTCCCGTTTTCACCATTTTTTATTTGTACACTAACTATCCCTAATATTTTTGGATTTTTCTTTTTCTTTTCTCGACTACCTGTTTGACTTCCTTTATTTTATTAACA
>BQNB010027821.1:2702-53068 GCA_026074375.1 Tanacetum coccineum
GCATCATCCATGCCATGAAAATGTCTGAGATGATCTTTTGGAACAGCCATTAGCAGTAGTGTTCTTGCTTTCCTTTCTTTCTCATCACCGTTTTACAGGAGCATCTCCTTTGTTGGATGTTGGTTCAGATCCATTCAAAGATGCATCATCATGAAGAGAAAGCTCCTCATCATCATGAAGAGAGAAATTATCGTTTGCAGACATGACTCCTTGACCATGTCATGTGTATACAGTTTACGGATGTTGCTCAGGTTGCGGATGCTGCACGCAACTTAGAAATCCTTCGTGTAGGTCCTTATAAACAGGATCTCAATGAGCCTTATACGACTTATAGTCCTTTGAATGAATCCAAAGATACTATGAGAGACAATACCTGTGAATATAAATATTGACGCGGAATATCAATATCTATACCAAGATGAACACAAGAACAAAATACTAAACTTGCTATTACTATTACTATTTGATTGTGAATGATCAATCAACTCATATCTTTACAATACTATTCTACGTTCCTTTTATAAGTTTAAGGAACCCTAAACGCGTTAAGAGATAATGCTTATCTCTTCCTAGAATAACGCTAAGAGATAACTATTACTATAATTTCAACCAGACTTAACTATTTGACAAAATAGTATTAACTTTAATACTGCCAGACCTAAGTTAAAGCTGGCAGACTTAACTTGCTCTACCAGACTTAACTTCTATCACTAACAGTACTAACTATCCTTATCAGTACTAACTATAACTAACAAACTTAACTTTAATACTAACAGTATTAAGTCTGTTTACAATATTTTCCTAACACACTTCATATTTTTGACACACTTAGTTTCATAGAAATAGTGTCAATAATAAAAAATTATATGTCGTGTGTCAACATTGTTATTTAAAAATTTTCTTTATGTGTTAATAATATCGTACTAATAGTGTGTCGATTAAAAAAATATTGTCAAGTGTGTCAACATTTTTAGTTAAAAAGTTATATTATGTGTCAAAAACTTATTTTATGTGTCAAAAAGTTATTTTTAGTACCAAAAAGTGTGTCAATAACGTATTGACAGTGTGCCAACATTTTTAGTTAACAAGTACCAAAAAGTAAGAAAAAAATATCGAATGAAAAAAAATAGTAGAAAAGTATTGAATATTTAGTAAAAGGTAAATGAGAAAAGGTAAAAAAAAAAATACATATTCTAAGGTTGATCATGTATCATTAATGAAGAACCATTTAAACGTTTCAAAATTTTGAAACAACTGTGTATAACGTTTAATGCAAATTCTAAAATGACCATGTTATCCTTTTCAGTTTTAAAATGATACATAATGACTCACTAAAATTAGTAAATTGACATTAATAACCCACTTAATCTCTCATCCGTTAAATTATGTTGCATTGATTCATCCAATGGCTAAAAACTCTTCTTATCATTTTTACCATTAATTACTTTTCACAATAACCAATATATATATATATATATATATATATATATATAGTGGGATTTTCTTTGCAGAACCATTTTTTTGTACAGAACCTCAGAACCAGCCTTTTTACTTCTAATAATGCATGATGTACATCATATTAATGCAATGTAGTATTTTTGTAAATATTTATTACTTATTTTAAAAAAAGAAAATAAATTAAGGGCAAAATAGGTATTTTAGTTTTCCATAAAAATAGCATAAAAAAATAAAATAATATCAGTTACATTTTCACATAGGCTCCTTAAAAACCGTCCCACCTTTTTATACCTTATTCAAGATAAATCTGTTAATATCCATATCTCTCAACCATTTTTTTCTCCAGATCTCAAAACCCTACAATACGCCGCCGTCTCCCATCACTCCTTCGTAAATGGTTTCGATTCCACAAGAACCCTAACCCAATCTCTATCAAATTCGACCATATGTATCTTGTTGATCGATTCGTGTCATTTAAAAAGGAAAGATATGTTAAAAGTTAATGAACGAGACAATCTTTGATCTATGGTTTTTCGAACTTATTTTTTAGATTTATAATCGAATCTTATTGTTTTGTATGAAGATTGAAGTGATGATTCAATGATCGTTATCGAGGTTGAGTTGTGGTGCAAGAAACATTGTAAGTCTATTATTATTATTAAGGTACACATTAACAATATTTATATGTTTTTATAAATTTACACTCACATTATTTTTCTATTAAACAGATTTGTGAGAAATTACGAACGCTAATAGAGATGAAATCCAAAGAAATATTTAATGGATTCAATCAAAAGTTGTAGGGCTGACGTTGTTGTTGAGAATATTTCGATGTTTTCTCATTGGAAGGATCCCTCAGTAAGTTTCGGTGAGTATGTAAGGTACTGTAATTTACTTTCTTTGCGTATTATTTATTCTATGAGGTGGTTTAGGTCTTGTAATGTGATTTTCAAACACAAAGAGAAACGACACAAAGAGAAACGAAAACCCTACAATACGTCGCCGTCTATCATCACTCCTCCGTAAATGGTTTCGATTCCACAAGAACCCTAGCCTAATCTCAATCAAATTCGACCATATGTAACATGTTGATCGATTCGTGCCATTTAAAAAGGAAAGATATGTTAAAAGTTAATGAACGAGACAATCTTTGATCTATGGTTTTTCGACCATCAGATTATTGTTGTATCTTATAACTTTTAGTTTGCTTTTAGTTACTTTTTTTAGTTATCAATATTAAATAAAATTGATCTGTGTTGAAAGAGAAGAAAAAAATGAGCGTGACTTGAACATAGTTGCTTGATGAGTTGCTACTACGTGATTAATTAATTTACGATTAAGAATAGAGTTACTTGTTATATTAATAAAAAAGTTATAGTGAGCTGATTGTTTGATTAATATTGTAACAACTCTATCAACCAAAGTCAAGGTGATTTATCTGTGTTTTGTTAACTGAAAAAAAGTAACTCGTGACATATTGCCTTTGTTAAGAAATCAACACCATTATAATATCCGACTATCCGTTAAATGTTTTGCCTCGTCGGGCTCACCTAAAATAGTTCGCACATAGATGTATTTGTTTATGGCTTATTTTATCAACTAGTTTTACAATCAATTTAACATGACATAATTTGATATAACTAGTTTTTTTTTTGTTTTTATATATTTGTTTAGGGGGGTGACTCAATTATAGGAGTGACGGTGTGTGATGAAGATGGTCAATGGATGCACTTGTGCTTTTTGATGGCGTGCACAAATGTTTTCAAATCCGTGCATATATGTTCTCGAAGCCATGCATATATGTTCGCAACGCGTCTATGCATGTTCTTCGAAAAACGCACACATATTTTTGAATGCATTTATTTTTAAAAAGGCGTGCATATATGTTCTCGAAAGGCGTGCATATATGTTTTTAGAAGACGTGCATATATGTTGTAATAATTTTGATAATACTTTTGTTTTGAATTGTATTTTATTTAATATCAAACAAAAATATTGATATTTATGTTCTTGATTTGTTAATTTAGAGGTTACATGTATGTGTTTATGTTTTTGGTTATAAAGTTTGAAGATTAAAGAATGTACACTATAAACATATGTGCAATTATCACTTTAATAAAAAAATGTACGTTAGAAACAAATGAAATTTATAATATTAAAAAACACACATATGCACTTGTATTTTTTTAAACATGTATGCTGAAAAAAATATAAAATAAAAAAATATAAAATTAAAGGGTTTAAAAAAATATTTTTTAATCAAAAAAATTTAAAAAGAAGGTAAAAATGCATTTTACTATTATACATTTTCTATTTAAATAAAATTATTTATTAATATTAAATTCCTATTGGTCCAAAAGTGGTTCTGTACAAAAAAGTGGTTCTGCAAAGAACGATCCCATATATATATATACATATATATATAATAAAAAAAACTTTGCAGTTTTTAAGTATGTCACGCATTCGACCGGTGTGTTTCTTACCTTAATCTCTGTACCCAAAAGAAAATATATCGAACTTTGTGGGTGTGTTCGCTGGAAACCCTCACGAGACTATAACTTGTCCACTCGGGACACCGAGGGGTTTAAAGGCTTGTTGCATGCGCTAAATGCAACCGTGGTGCCTACGAAAGTGCGCTTTTGTATTTAATGTCTTTCTTGCAGTTGTGTCTATTTTACAGATTAAATAAAACAGGTGAAGCTTGGATTGGTTATATTATATGTGGTAAAATACACATGCTTGGCATTTCGTTTCACGCCATATCCTTTATAATTCAACCAAGAACTTAAGAACCCCGGGAAGTACCGTTTTCCCTTAATTTTCTGTATTTTCTATATTTAGCAGTTCTCACATTGAGAGCAATGTTCAACTTAGGGTGGAGGGGTAGCAAATAGGAAAAATTAATCATGTCCCTCCATGTTTGCCCTGCGATCTAAGGAAAAAATTTAACTGATATTTTCTGAAAAATTAAAAAAAATTATATATTGCTTTTCCAAAAACTTAAAAAATGCATACGCTTAGTAAGGCAAATCCAACCGGATTGACATATTAACTAGCACAAAATCAACCCAATTAAATTGTAAGGTTCGCCTCTAGATCATAAGGAATTCGGGTACCCATCTTTGATACCTAAGATAATTTTTGCCTTTAGCTTATTCGAGTTATGGTTGAATGCAGCCATATGTGTCTATTTTGTCGTTACGGATGTGTACATATGGTCTTTGTCTCCTTTTCTGGAGCATTGGTATTGGTATAAAGTTATACGAGTGGGCCGGTAATTTAGTAGCTCCAGAACTTGTGCTTGATCATCATTTACTAGACCGCAGTGAGGTTAATTTATAGACAAGTCATATGATAAGAGGTGAAATAAATCCCTATGTAATCATGTATCCGCAGCACTCGCTTTTAGTGTTGAGATCCCCAAAGTATCCCAAGAGCAAGAAAAATGTGCTCGATGAAGAAGAAATTTTATGCAAGCCTTAGTTATCGCAGTATCTGGAATGAAAAGAAATCTTCAAAGAAAAAAAAGAAAAGGAAAAAATAATAATAAAAGTTCAAAGTATAAGGCAAAGTTCTGGCACATGGAATCAAGTATCTGCTATTCACCCTCTATCGTTATCACGTTTTGCCTCTTTGAGATTTCTGTCTAGGTGCTCACGCCGCAACGGGCATGTTTATGTGTCTAGTATAAGCATATGGTAGCGACCTAGATTATGTCTGTGCAATTGAGTAACTTCACAAATATAAAACCCTATCTGAGTGACTCGTGTGAATTCAAAAACAAACACTTTCCCTATGTGAGGTGCTCTGTTATATGTCTATGCCTGAAAAGTTATAAAATTGGTAAACACTTGTTAGTGCTAAAATGATTTTTTCTCCACGTCACGATAAATAATCTTGTTTTCTCGCTTTAATTGCTTGAGGGCAAGAAATAGCTAAGTGTGGAGGGATTTGATAACGCCTAAATTATACATGTTTTCAGCGGCGTTATTTACATTTATTTTATCATTTCTCATGAACTTTTGATACTTAATCGACTATATTTGCTATTATAGGTTCATGATATGTGTCATGGAAGAAAACGAAAGAAAACACAAAGAATTGAAGCTTAAACGAAGAAATAGCTGAAGATAAAAATCTCCCGACACATGTCCACTGTTTTGGCCATAACTTGGTCATACGAACTTAGTTTTAGTTGGTTTAAGCGGCCACGCGAAGAGAATTTAATTATCTGTAACCTTGTAAAAGGCCAAGTGCTGAAGTTGCAAAAAGTGCGGCGATTTTGGCCAAAGTGCGGCGCACAAATAAGTTTGTGCGGCGTACTTTGGCCCCTAAAAAGCTTATAAATACCCTCCTAGGCTCTCTCATTCGACACACTCACATACAAATCAATTCCATTCGTGTGGAACACCTAGAGTGGGGATTTTTGGGGATAAAGGCTTGACAACCCTTGTTTCGAACATCCCTCTACGCCACCATCACCACCATCGAATACCACCACTCTCCACCATGTTTTCTAGAGATCCACCATCACCCTCATACCTCATCCATCAATTTCTAGAACCTAACAACCTATATACTTGGAGATTTCACCATAATTCTCCTAAGAACTCAATATAAAACCCATTTCCAAACACCCCCTTATCCGTATATCATTGTGTTGTTGCTGAATTCCTGTTGGGATTAAAAGACTTCTTGAAGCTGTTTTTACTGCTGCTAAGGTTAGAGTTACTGCTGCTAAGCATAACTTAGTGTTGTTAGTGATATTAGTGAAAAATACGCTAAGTAGTTAGTACTGCCAGTTACTACTGCTAGTATATATTACTACTACTAATGGAAGTTAAAACTGCTCAGAGACTTAGAAGAAATACTACTAAGTAGTTAATACTGCTAGTATAAAAGTTGCTACTGTTAGTGTAACTTAGTACTGCTAGTATATGTTAGTACTGCTTGAGTAAAGTTACAACTGTTAGCATAAAGTTAGTACTGCTAGTGTAACTTAGTACTGCTAATGAAGAATAAAGAAAATATTCTAAGTAGTTACTACTGCTTATACACAGTTAGTGATGCTGGTATAAAAGTTAATGCTGCTGGTTATAACTGCTGAAAGATTACAACTACTTAAAGAGTTTCTACTGTCAAAAGGATAAAGACAAGAGAAAGGATAATGATGAAGATTGTTTATCAAGATTACTTACGGGATAAGTATGAGATATTTTTGTAGAAGATTCGTATAAGTTATTTGTTTAGAAGATCATGATAACTTAGGAAAGTATTGCAAGCCTTGTAGGACTCCTTGGTGTATAAAAGGAGGTCCTAGGGCATAATGTTTATATAATCCAGACATCCTTCATTGTTCTGTTAATCTATTCGTAGCTTCAAGGTTTTGTAAACCCTAACACTATTAAGAGTGTTCGTTTTATATTGAGGCTGAAAGTTTAGTAAACTGTTTGTTATTGTTTATTACTGTTTCATTGTAATTCTTCTTAGTATCATTGACTAGATTCCGCATAGTCTTTGATATTCACAATCAAAGTTTCTACTATAGTTGTGTTAGATTTATCTTGCATAACTATACCTTATACAAGCTAAGGGATTAAAGATCTATTCTATTAGGATCAACAAGTGGTATCAGAGCTTTTGAGAAGCTTTGAATAAGAAGAAACTTTACTACACACAAGATCTACTTCTTCAAGAAGCAATGGATACTCAATCTACTCAAACCATCAAGCTACCTATACTCCAACCTGGTGAGTATGATCTCTGGAAGATGAGGATGGAGCAGTACCTACAGTGCATTGATTACACTCTATGGGAGATCGTAGAAAATGGTAATGCACCTATAGTAGCAAAAACTGTTGATGGTAAGGAGACTGTTATCCCTCCTACAAGTGTTGAAGAGAAAGCACAAAGAATGCAGAATTAAAGGCAAGAAGCACTTTGTTGATGGCCTTACCTAATGAGCATCAATTAAAGTTCAACTCATACAAGGATGCTAAGACACTGATGCAGGCAATTGAGAACATATTTGGGGGTAATGCTGCTACAAAGAAAACTCAGAAAAATCTTCTGAAGCAGCAATATGAAAACTTTGCTGCATCCAGCATAGAAGTGATTGAGCAAACCTATGAAAGGCTTCAAAAGCTAATTAGTCAACTGGAGATGCATGGTGAAGTTATCTCTCAAGAATACATCAATCAGAAGTTCTTGAGAAGTCTGTCACAAGAATGGACTATGCATACTATTGTGTGGAGGAACATACCAGAGATTGAGACATTGAGTTTGGATGACCTCTTCAACAACCTAAAGGCTTATGAATCAGAGGTCAAGGGGACATCTAGCTCAACCACAAACTCACACAATGTAGCCTTTCTGTCCTCTAGCAGCACTAACAGTACAACTAGAGTAGTTAATACTGCTCAGGGTGTTAATACTGCTAGCACTCAGGGTGTTGTTGATAGCTCAACAACTATTGAAAATTTAAGTGATGCTGTGATTTATTCCTTCTTTGCTAGCCAACCAAGTATTCCACAGCTTGATAATGAAGATCTACAACAAATCCATCCTGATGATCTAGAAGAGATGGATTTTAGGTGAAATATTGCTATGCTGACTATGAGGGCAAGAAGATTCCTGAAGAATACTGGAAGGAAGCTGGATATGGCCAACAAAGAAAGAATTGGGTTTGACAAGTCGAATGTGGAGTGTTTTAACTGCCATAAGAGAGGACACTTTGCAAGGGAGTGCAAGACACCCAGGAATCAAGACAGCAGGAACAAGGAGCCTACTAGAAGGACTGTGCCAATTGAGAAAACTACTTTAAATGCCTTAGTGTCTTAGTGTAATGGCTTTGGCTATGATTGGAGTGACCAAGCAGAAGAAGGTCCAACCAATTTTGCTCTCATGGCTTATTCTTCAACAAGTTCAAGTTCAAGTTCTTCTACAAATTCTAAGGTATCTAATGACTCAAATTGTTGTTCATCTTGTTTAGAATGTGTTAAAGATCTAAAAGAACAAAATGAACAATTAGTTAAAGACTTAAGAACAACTAGGGTAAAGTGTTTGTCTCTATAAAACGGTTTTAGAATCTGTAAGAAGCTCAAGACTTTTATCTTTAAGAAAAATGATGTTTGTATAATGAAGGAAGATATAAACTCTTAAAACGTGAATTCTATTTAAGGATATTTAGATATTGCAGAGCTTAAAAAGGAAGCTTTGAGTTATGGCTACAAAAGAAAAAGATGAGGTTTCAAACCTTTTACAGTACAAAAATTGAAAAATTCATCAAAAAAGCCTAAGTAAACTTCTAGACTAGACAGATAATGGATAAGGTGTAACAACAGGATTAGGGTATATTGCTGTCCCACCCGTCCTAATAACCGGAAATTTTTACCACCAAAAATCATATTTAGTTTATCCTAGTCTAGATGATTTTGTTGATGTGAATGAGTCTGCTAGTGAGTCTCTAGTTGAAAAGCCTACTGTTGAGACTAATGAACCTAAGACTGCAAAGAGAGAAGATGGAACCCCAATTATTGAGGATTGGGTGTCTGAAAGTGAGGAAGAAGATGTGCCTAAGATTAAAACTGTTGAGATGTTTAATAAACCTAGTTTTGCTAAGATAAACTTTGTTAAGTCTACTAAGCAAGTAAAATCTCCTAGGAACACATCAGTTGATAAAAATAGGCAAAACACACCTAGTCTTAGAGGAAACAAGAGAAATTAAAACCAGTAGATGTCTCAAAAATTAGGGAATGATTTTGAGATGTTCAACAAAGCTTGTCATGTGTGTGGTAGTTTTGATCATTTGAAGAATGATTGCAATAACTGGTATAATAATAAAAGATTTGCAAAACCAGTTTGGACCAATGTTTAAATAAACAGAATTTCTCTAAATTAACTCACCCCAGTCTAAAAAGAAACATGGTTCCAAGAACCGTCTTAACTAGGTCTGGCCCAATTTCATTTAATACTGCTAAACCAGTTAATACTGTTCAACCAAGATCAGCAGTGAATAATGCAGGACCCATGAAAAATGTAATTAATAATGCATATTTAACTGCTAGAAGGCCTTTTAACAAAATAACAGCATCTAATAACAGTAATTTTAATATGAAGGTGTTAATACTATTAATGATAAAAAATGTTAATGCTGCAAGCCAAATGCAGTAGTTAATACGGCGAGCCAAAAGCATTCTTTGTGTGTTAAGGAAAACAAGGGAAAGGCGCTGTTAAGGCTCATCATGTTGGGTTGGAGACCAAAACACAAAGTCTTAGACCATGTCTCCAGAAACAATGGTGCATCAATGTCCTTTAAAAGATTTGACTATGTTGATGCACAAGGCAGATCCAAGTCAGTAATGGCTTGGGTCCCCAAAAGAAACAAATTCTCCTAACCTTATGTTGAAAGGGCAATCCCACAACAAGATTTGAAGTGATAAAGGAGTGGATGACAATAGACTGATCTAGCACATGACAGAAACAATGCTATTCTACAGATTTATAGAAGAAATTAATGGAGTATTTGTTGCCTTTGGAGGAAATTCCAAAGGAAGGAAAATTACTAGGAAAGGTAAAATAAGAACTGGTAAATTAGACTTTGAAGATGTGTAATTGTAAAGGAACTAAAGTTTAACCTCTTCAGTTTCTCAAAAATGTGTGACAAGAAGAATAGTGTTCTTTTTACTGATACTGCATGTGTTATTCTGTCTCCAGACTTTAAGTTAACTGATAAAAGTCAAGTTTTGCTTAAAGTTCCTAGAAAGGATAACATGTACAGTGTTGATTTAAAGAATGTTGTTCCTCAAGGAGGTCTCACTTGTCTCTTTACAAAAGCCACACCAGATGAATCTAATCTTTGGCATAGGAGGCTTGGACATGTAAATTTCAAAACAATGAATAAATTGGTAAAGGGAAACCTTGTAAGAGGTTTACCTTTAAAACTTTTTGAAATTTATCAAACCTATGTTGCTTGGCAGGGAAGGAAGCAACACAGAGCTATCTTGGTAAAGACCAAAACAGTCGGTCAAATCGGCCAACACCATTACAAATGTTGTCACATAGGATTTGTTTTGGCCCAACATTTGTACAGAGTTTATGAAAAAAGAATGTTACTAGCCTAGTTGTTAGAGATGATTTAGGTAAGGTTACGTTGGGGTTTCTTTTTAGCCACTAGGATGAGAAATATGAAATCTTAAACATTCAGAACAGGCAGAGAAACATCTTATAGACCTTAGGGTGAAAGTGATTAATGTGACAATGGGACTGAATTCAAGAATAGGGTCATGAATCAGTTCTGCAAATAAAAAGTATTAGAGGGAAAATTTAGTGTTGCTTGCTAGGGACACCACAACAAAATGGAGTAAGCGAAAAGGAAAAATAAGAACACTAGAATAAGGCTGCTAGGACTATGCTAGCTGATTCAAAATGCAATCAACTTTCCAAGCTGAATCAGTTTAAACAAGCTTGTTATATCCAAAAATAAACAAACCCCTTATGAACTTTTTCTAGGTAGAAAACCTTGCTTATGCTTCATGGAGACCATTATGGGTGTCCTTTACAATCCTAATACCCATAAGATTACCTAGTAAGTTGATGAAATGTTCTTTGTAGGATACTTTACCAATAGCAAAGCATTTAGAGTGTTCAATAGTCGAACTAGGATAGTAGAAGAGAACCTGCATGTTCAATTGAGTGAGAATAAACCTAATATTGCAGGAAGTGGACCAAATTGGCTTTTTGATATAGATGCACTAACAAATTCTATGAACTATAAGCCAGTTGTTGCAGGGAATCAATCTAATGGTAATGCAGGTACAAAAGCATGTGATGAACCCCGATAACAGAGGTAAGCTGAGAATGGAGACCAATAATCTTGGCAAAGATTACATTTTGCTACCAATGTGGTCTGTTGATCCACTATTCTTCAAAATTCAAAGGATTCTCCTGATGTTGGATTCAAACCATCAGGGGAGGAGGAAAAGAAGGATGTTGAAGATCCAGGGAATGAAGATAGTGAGGTTACAAGTACAATAGAGCCAAGAGTAAATCAAGAGAAGGATGCAAATGTCAACAACACTAACAGTATTAAAACTATTAGTCCAACTATTAATGCTCTTGGCATAGTGCTAAGGGGTGGTTGCGATAATATAGTCTATGGATGTGTTGAAGATCCAAATATGCCTGAATTGGAAGAAATTGGCAGATTTAGTGATGCTAAAGATGATATTTCAGGGGCTGACATGAACAATTTGGATACATACTTCCAAGTCAGTCCTGTTCCTACCACAAGAATACACAAAGACCATCCAATTGAACAAATTATTGGAGACTTGAATTCAGCACCTCAAACAAGAAGAATGACAAGGAATTTGGAGGAACATAGGTTTCTTAGCACTACTCTTGAACAAAGAAGAAACCATAAAGACATTCAAAATTGCTTGTTTGCTTGCTTTTTATCACAAGAAGAACCCAAAAAGGTAGTTCAAGCACTGAAGGATCCAAGTTGGATAGAAGCTATGCAGGAAGAGCTTCTACAATTCAAGTTACAAGAAGTTTGGACCTTGGTGGAGTTACCTAATGGAAAAAGAGCTATTGGGACTAAATGGGTTTTTAGGAACAAGAAGGATGAAAGAGGCATTGTGATTAAAAATAAAGCAAGATTGGTTGCACAAGGATACACATAAGAAGAAGGAATAGACTATGATGAGGTTTTTGCTCGTGTTGCCAGAATTAAAGCAATTAGGCTATTTTTAGTCTATGCCTCATTTAAAGACTTTGTGGTGTATCAGATGGATGTAAAGAGTGCTTATTCGTTATGTAAAATTGACGAGGAAGTCTATGTGGGTCCAACCCCCTGGTATTTAAGATCCAACTTCCTAACAGAGTATTTACACAAGTAGAAAAGGCCACTTTATGGAATTGCATCAAGCTCCTCAGAGCTTGGTATAAAACCCTTGTCAACATATGATATATTATGGACAATGGGTTTTAAGAGGAAAGATAGACAAACTTTGTTTATCAAAAAGGACAAAAGTGATATTCTGTTAGTTCAAGTATATGTTGATGATATCATTTTTGGGTCTACAAAGAAGAAGATGTGTAACTCGAGTTTTGAGAAGATATGCATAAGAAGTTCCAACTGAGTGTCTATGGGAGATACTCACATTTTTCTAGTCTGCAAGTGAAGTAGAAGGAAGATGGGATTTTCATTAGTCAAGACAAGTATGTGAATGAGATTTTGAACAAGTTTGGTTTTAGTGATGTCAAGACAGCAAGAACACCTATGGAAACTCAAAAGGCTTTGCTCAAAGATGCAGATGGTGAAGATGTAGATGAACATTTATATAGATCAATGATTGGTTCATTGATGTATCTAACTTCTTTAAGGCCTCATATTATGTTTGCAGTAAGATGCATGTGGCAAGATTCTAAGTCAATCCTAAAGTTTTACATCTTTATGCTATGAAAATGATCTTTAGATACTTAAAAGGTTAACCTAAGTTGGGCCTTTGGTATCCTAAGGATTCACCTTTTGATTTGGTGGCATATACTGACAGTGACTATGCAGGAGCAAGTTTAGATAGGAAATCCACAACAGGAGGTTGTCAGTTCCTAGGGTGTAGGTTGATTTCATGGCAATGCAAGAAGCAGACTGTGGTTGCTAATTCCACAACTGAAGCTGAGTATATAGCTGCTTCTAATTGCTTTGGATAGTTGCTTTGGATCCAAAATTAATTGCTTGATTATGGATATAACTTTATGCAAACCTAAGATCATATTGAAAATTGAGAGTACTATCTACATAGTGAAGAACCCTGGTTTTTCACTCAAAGACAAAACACATTGAGATTAGGCATCACTTTATCAGAGATTCCAATAAGAAGAAGCTTATTCAGATGATAAAGATTCACACAGATCAGAATGTTACAGATTTGCTCATAAAAGCATTTGATGTTAGCAGATTTCAATACCTGATTGCAAGTATTGGAATGCCTTAAAACCTCTGAAGTATTGAAATTGAGGGAGGTAATTGGGTTCATAATGCATCGAATATACAACAAATGATGATATGAATGGGAATGAAAAAGCTGCTTAAATGATGAAAATCAAGTTTTGTGTTGTTTGGGCTAACATTCTACTGGAAGTATAATTAGTATTGCTCTAGTTATACTTAACCTAATATGTTAATGTTGTTAGTTATACTTACTACTGTTTGTTATAATTAATATTGTGAGTATTGAGAGAAATTGGTGAGCATAAAAAAACAGAAAGAGAGATGTGTGACATAAAAACAGACAGAGTGATTCAGTGAGAAAAAGAATTTAGAGAATTGGTGATAATGAAAAACAAAAAGAGAGATGTGTGACATAAAAACAGACAGAGTGATTCAGTGAGAAAAAGAATTGAGAGATATAGTGAGAATAAAAACAGAAAGAGAGCTGTATGATATAAAAACAGATAGAGTGAATTGGTGAGAAAAATAATTATGAGATATAGTGAGAATAAAAACAGAAAGAGAGTTATGTGATATAAAAATAGATAGAGTAAACCAAAATCGTATCAATTCAGATATCTAGAAAAGTGTTATTCGTAGCTTCAAGGTTTTGTAAACCCTAACACTATTAAGAGTGTTCGTATTATATTGAGGCTGAAAGTTTGGCAAACTGTTTTGTTATTGATCTTGTTCATACACTTACTACTGCCAGTGTTAGTTAATGCTGTTAGGCATAAACTTACTGCTGCTGGTTAAGTTAATGCTGCCAGGCATAACTTACTACTACTGGGCTACTGCTGGGTCAATTAATGCTTTTAGGCTTAACTTAGTACTGCTAGTTTAAGTTAATGTTGTTGAGGGTGATTTCATAAATACTTTGATTGAGGGTTTCATTCAAACACTTAATCGATTTCAATCTTTGTTATACCCTATAATCATAAACCCTAACTCAATTTCATTGTTAATCATCAAAACCTAACTTCAATGGCTGCCCTAAAGTTCGCTAGTTCACACAACATGGTCGTATTCTTAGATTAACCCACTGAAAGTGATGGATTTGAGCAAATTGTGGATTTTTTGAACGCACATCCTATCAAATATGCGTTAACGGTTAATCCCACAATCTATACTGCATGTATTGAGTAATTCTGGGCTACTGCAAAGGTGAAAACTATTAATGGAGAAGTGCAGATACAAGCCCTAGTCGATAAGAAGAAGGTGATCATCACTAAGACAAGTGTAAAAAGTGATCTTCAATTAGAAGATGCTGAAGGTACTGAATGTCTTCCAAATGCTATAATTTTTTAACAGCTAAAACTTATGGGGTATGAAAATCTTACACAAAAGCTTACATTCTATAAAACTTTCTTTTCACCTCAATAGAAATTTCTTATCCATACAATTCTGCAATGTCTTAGTGCTAAGACTACTACTTGGAACGAATTTAGTAGCACGATGACCTCTGCTGTCATCTGTCTTGCCACAAACTAAAAATTCAACTTTTCCAAGTACATTTTTGATAATATGGTGAAGAACTTGGAGGGTGGGGTTAAATTTCTAATGTATCCAAGGTTTGTGCAAGTGTTCCTGGATAAACAAGTTGAAGGAATGTCCAAACATAAAGAGATTTATGTTACACCTTCTCACACTAAGAAGGTCTTTGCTAACATGAAGAGGCAGGGAAAAGACTTTTCTGGTAGGGACACACCTTTATTTCCAACCATGATTGTTCAAGCACAAGAACAAGTAGGTGAAGGTTCAGAGATACCAACTGATTCCCATCATACACCCACTACTACTCAACCATCAACATCTAAACCCCAGAAGAAACAGTCTAGAAGGAAACAGAGGAAAGACACTGAGGATCCTCAACTTAGTGGTCCTACAGAACCTGTAACTGATGATACTGAAAATGTGGCAAGTGTACCTACACATTCCAATGATCCACTGCTTAGTGGTGAGGATAGACTGAAACTAAATGAATTGATGGAACTTTGTACCAGCTTATCACAAAGAGTTCTTGACTTAGAGAAAACAAAGACCTCTCAAGCTGCAGAGATTACTGAATTGAAAGAGAGGGTTAAGAAGCTGGAAAAGAAAGGAGGGTCAAGAACTCACAGGCTCAGAAGATTATACAAGGTTGGTAGATCTGCAAGAGTGGTTTCCTCTGAAGATGAAGGTTTGGGTGATCAGGAGGATGCATCCAAACAGGGGAGGAAAATTGATGAAATTGACCAAGATGCAGAGGTTACATTAGTTGATGAGACTCAAGGGAGGTATGGTGATAATTTAATGTTTGATACTGGTGTTCTTGATAATGAACAAGATATGGCAGAGAAAGAGGTTGATATGGCTGAAAAGGATGTTAGTACTGCTGATATGTGAGAAATCACATATCTTTATTATATCCAAAATGGCCCTTAAATGATCAAAATATACAAAAATATGCTTATATTTGTGTATTTTGTTGTTTGTGAATGTGTAGGTATAGATAATGCAAAAATCACAAGAAAACGGACAAAGCCGGACAAACACGGACACGAGAAAGAAAAGAGTGCAAAAGAGCCAGAAGTATTTATCAATGGTCAACATAGTCAATGCTTGGTCAACATTGGTCAATCGCAAGAAGACAAAATCCTTTGAAAATACCACAAATACCCTTAATGTTAAGCCAAATTCACAAAAAGCCCTAATACCCTAACACCGTTATCTCCTTTATAATAAAGAGATAACGGTCGTTAAATTCTTATAAAACCATTAACCCGTTACCCTTTCAAATAACCCAAGCCCAAAATCAAAACACCCGAGCCCAAGTCAAACCCACACACACCACGGGTCAAACAAAGATATAAAAAGAAAGAGGGCACGGGAAATTCTATTTGTTACTATTCATTGTCTCCTCCGATTTACCTCGCATCAAATCAAGGGGTAAATCCAAATTGAGGACGTGGCTCAACAATTCAAGTGACAAGGTACGATGTGGCAGAGTTTTATGTCATTGAGAGCTCTTAGTGGTTTAAGCGTACAAGGAAGGACACACGGGCAATTAAAAAAACACACCAATGATTGAGATTTTGCACTAAATCTAATACAAAAGAAGCACAAAAGGCTCTGACACACGGAATGCCACATTGGTAATCGTGTGACAAATATCAATCCAACGGTCATAAGATGGATCCAATGATTGGTAAAGATTCAAGGGATGAGATCATCTCAAGAGGAGCGTGTAAAGAAAGCCTAGATCATTTTTCTCAAACTTATAAATAGAGGCCTCTTCACACACAGTGAAGGGAAAGATTTTTTTAGCTTATTAAATTTTTAGCTTAAGTATTTTCTTTTAAAACTGTTTTAGCTTATTGTTTTCTTAATGTAATTTCAATTTCCAGTATTGTAATCATCTCTTTCATTAATAGAAGTCAAGTTTTCCTACTATAATCTTTCTTTTCTCAAGCTCACTTTTATATAAAACAATGATTAATAATCTGTTATTGTTCCATAAGCTAGTTATAAGCTCTTGATAAGCTCAATTAGTCTCTAAGCTAGTTTGGAGCTCATTAATTCACTTAATCATACTTAAATCTTAAATAACCAGTTCAACATAATGATCTATACGGGTTTAAGCTTTTTGGATGATGAACTAGCAATGGAAGAGTTCAAATGACTTTCCTAGCTTATCCTTTGGATAAGCTAGAGCTTGTAGAGTAGCTCCACGAGCTTATTAAGCCTTTGTTAAGCTAAGGTTCTTGTAAGTTTTTCCAATTTACCTTATGAAGCTTTACTTTGCATTCTAGCTTAATTTCTTCTTATCTAGCTTATTGCTTAATTATTATTGCTTTTAGTAGCTTAGATTTACTTATAATTGTTGTTTATTGCTTTGTTTAATTAAGTTAGTAGTTTAAATTTCATTGTCATAAGTTTTAATATAATTTTTGAAGAAATAAGGGGGTGTTTGGAACAGCAGTACTAACTAAGAGTTAGTACTGCTTGAGGCCAATTGATCCTTTGTTGTTGGTGTAAACTTCATAAATAAGTTAGTTTGTGTTGGATATATAAGCTAAGTTTGGTCAAAGCAAGTTTTTATAGATTAGTTTAATATAAGTCAAATCTGCTAAAATATCTTTTGCATTTTAAGCTTGAATCATTTCTAGTATTAGCCATAGCATTAATTACTCTTAGATTAGTGATTGATAAGTGTTAGAATGGGTTTCTTTGGCCTGCACTTTGTCAAAGTTTGATTTGTGTCATAATTGTGCACACTGCATCAGCAGTGTTAACAAACAAAAGTCCTTTTTCAACATCAAAAATCAGAGGGTAATTTTAGAGACTAGACTTTGATTTTAAGCATTCAAGTAGATCTAGGGTGATTGTTAATTTGTTTAAAGTTAGTTTACAAAAATCAGCTTATCTTGTTATCTGTTTTTAAGCTCTAAGTTTGCAATTTTCCATTTCAAAAATAAAAGGTTCACTCAACATATGTTAAGTGAATAAGCTGTTTTCAATAGCCTTTTTCTTAAAGCAATTGTTTTCCAAACTCCTTTTCAAAAGTAGTTTTAAGTAGCTGGTAGGTCTAGGTTTAAGTCTCTTTAAGCTGTTTTATCTTTAGAGTCCATTAGCTTATAGAAATTTAAGCTTAAAAAGTGCCATTAGGCCTGTTTGGAACTAAGTTTTGCTGAAAAAGCTTATTTGGATTTTCAGCTTATAGCTTGTGCTTTTTGCTCATTTCTAGCTTAAATAAGCTTGATAGGATAGTTTTTAGTAGCTTATAGCTTATAAAGTTTTAGTTTTAGCTTATCATTAGTTTCTAGCTTAATTAGTTTTGATTAAAAAGTAAAAAAATGGTTAAGTGTAGTTTGCCTGAATTTTAAGCCATTTTCTAGCTTATTAATAGTTATCTAAAAAATTGTTTTCACAAAAAGTTTTCATATTAAGCTGTTTTCCAACTTTGCTTTTTAAACTTTTTCTAAAAAAATAAAATAAAAAGGGAAGATGGAAGTCGGGGGTGAGCAAGGCTCGAACCCCTGACCTCAACATCCTCACCTTTTATAACACCTCACAACACACACTCCCTACCAACGTGCCCTGGGGTCTTTTTCAGTTTTGAATTGCAAAATTTATTCCTTATATACGTTTTAGCTCTTTTAGTTTAATAAGCTGTTTTTGCTTATTACACAGCTTATTCGATAAGCTGTGTTTCCAATTTTATTTTTCTTAGATTATTTACCATTCAAGCTATTTTTCGTAATTTTTTCAGATTTTTCATAAAACGTTTAGTATTTTTTATATTTAATTTTCTTTAAAATCGTTTTTAATTCATAAAAAATTATAAAAAAGTCAAAAAAATATAATTCTTTTTTAGAAAATTTTCTTTTATCATATAGTTCCTAGGAAAAATAGTTTTGCTTCCGTAGGGTTTAATTTGCAAAATTTCACTTTTTAAAGAACGGGATTCATTCCCGTCACGTTTTTCGTGTTTTTAAGCTCAAATTAACTCCGTTTTTATTCTAGTTTTCTTTAATCTTACTTTTTAGTTAATTAGAGTTTATTAAAAGTGAAAAATTCATTTTAAGTTTATTTTTGGAAATTTAGGGTTTTTAGTCACAGTTTAGGGTTTCCGTTTTACGTTTTTAGCTGAAATTTGTTTTCCCTTAAGTATTTTTAAGTTTTTGCCTTATTTTTCTTGTAGTTTTAGAAAAACAATATCAATTTTATCCCATTCAAACATCGATTCTCAAAACGACTTTCGACTTTCAATTGCCTTCCTCATCGGGGATAACGACCCGGGAATCATACTTCCGGATTACTATAACTAAGATCTTTTGATTCCTACCATTCTTTTTATATATTTATAAGTATATTTTATATATATTTACTATATATTAAAGAGTGTAGTCAGAAGTGATCATCAAGCATGATAGGAGGGAAGTAGTTTCTAAGGTTGTACCTTATGCTTGCATGGAGCTTCTTCACAGTGATGAATTGGGTAGGCTTGTTGGGAAGCTTGTATCATCAGCTATTACCTTCGGCAGGTTAAAGAGTATCGTCCTTCGTATGAGAAGGAGCACACTCAAGCCAACAATGACCTTGCCACTGCCACATTTTCCTGGTTGAATGAGTATGTAGCTGAGGCTTCTGCTTTTGTGGAAGCTTTACTGTCGAAGAAGCCCCCCACTCTAGAGAAGCATGTTCCTTCGAGGACCCAGATGCATGTGCCTTCTTCCCAGCTAGCTACTCCATCTTCTATTCCTTCTTCGAAGCCCATGTCTCCTCCTGCTGATATTATGAAGCCTTCTCCATCCCCAAATGAATGAAGGTCGTCATGTTGACGTTAATTTGGCCCCAAGGGTGGTGTGAACCCTTTGAACAACTTTATTGTGATCCTGGCTTCTGCCATTAAGATAATTTCTACCTTGTACAATGGTTCATGTTGGCCATTGTCTTGAACAATTTGTGGCAGCCTGCATGGTTGTCTTCGGACATTTACCTCCTTATGGGGGTTTGTTATAGGGATGTGATCCCAAATTTTCCTTATGTTGTGTCTGTTGAATGCTTTTTATTCTCTTTTTTATAACCGAAAAAAACCAACAACACACCGACAAAAAACGACAACACACAAAAAAACAACCAAACAAAAAGATACACCACACAACCCGAAACAAACAAAAAACACAAAAGAAAACCCAATGTCCAAACGCACGAAAGAACACCACAAACCAACCCAAACCAAAACAAAACCAACCCAAAAAAAAAAAACTCACACGAAATTAAAACCCCCATCCCCCCCCCCCACACCCCCCCCCCCAACCCCACCCAGTCAAACCCCCCCCCCCACCCCCCTCCCTCTGTCCCCCCACCACACCACACCCCCCCCCCCCCCCCCCCCCCGCCGCACCCCCCCCCCCCCCCCCCCCACCCCCACCCCCCCTCACTCAGTCCCCTCCCCCCATCCCCCTCACCCCCCCCCCTCCTCCCCCTCCCTACCCCCCCCCCCCCCCCCACTCCCCACCCATCTACCCCCGCCCCCCCAACCCAAACCACACACAACTAACCCCCACCCGCCCCCACCACCTCCACACCCCCCCCCACCCGACCTCGGCACCCCCCCCCACCCCGCTCCTAATACCCACCCACCCCCCCCCCACCGCTTCCCCACCCTCCCCCCCCCCCCCTCGCCCAACCCCCCCCCCCGCCCCCCCCCCCCACCCCCATGCCACCCCCGCCCACCACCACACCACCCAGCCCTTACCCCCCCCCCCCCCACCACCACACCCACTCCACCACCCTCCCCTCCCCCCCGCCCACCCCCACACCCCCCTACCCGCCACACGCCCCCCACCACCCCCTCCACATCACCAACCCCCCCCCCCCACACCCCCCAACGCAACTCCCCCCACACCAAAGCCCACACCCCCCCGACCAAACCCCTACCCAACCACTACAACCCAACCCCCTACCACACACCACCCCACTTCCCCCCCCCCCACCCCCCCCCACCCGCGGCGACCCCACCCCCCCCTCCCCCCCCCCACCCTCACACCCCCCCCCCCCCCCCCTCCAACCCCCACCACACTCCCCCCCCCCTCGCACCCACCCACCCACACCCTCTCACACCCCCCCCCCCACCCCCCGACCCACCCCCACCCACCCACCCCCCACCCCATCCCCCCACCCCAACACCCCACCCAAACCCCCCCCTCCCCACCCAACAAAACCAACAGCCAACCACCACCCAACAAACCAACCCTACCAAAAACCACACCCCCCTCCACGCCACAACAACCCCCGCTCGTACATGCCACCGCCCCCCCCCCCCCCACCCCCGCCCTCCCCCCCCCCCGCCCCCCCCCCCCCCCCCCTACCGCCGACTCGCCCCCCCACCACCCGCCCCCCCGCCCAACCCCCACCCCACCCCCCACCCCCCCCCCTCCCACCCACACACCCCCCCCCCCCCCCCCCCCCCGACGCCCCCCGCCTCGCCCTCGTACATCACCCGCCCCCCGACCCCCCCACCCCCCCCCACCCCCCCCCCCCCTCCCCGCCCCCAGCCCGACCCCCCCCCCCCCCCTCTACACCCCCCCCCCACCCCCTTACCCCAACACCGTCCACTCCACCTCACCTCCCCCCCCCCCATCTTGACCCTCCCCCTCCCCACCCGCTCCTTCACACCCCCCTGCCCCATCGCACCACCCCACCCCACCCACCTCCCTACCAACAACCGCCGCTCCCCCACCCCCACACCCCCGCCCACGCCCCCACTCCCCACCCCCCCACTCCCCCCCCCACCCCCTACCCCCCTTCCCCTCCCACTCTCCGTGCCCCCCCACTCCCCACTATCTCCCCCCGTCCCCCCCCCCCCACCCCCCCCCCAACCCGCCCCTCCCCCCCCCCCCCACCACCCCCCCCCCCCCCCCCCCCCCCCCCCCCCCCCCCCCCCCCCCCACCCACCCCTCCCTCCCCCCCCCTCCCCCCTCCCCCCACCACCCACCCCCCTCCCACGCCCCCCACCCCCCCCCCAGCCGACCCTACCACCCTCCCCCCCCCCCCACACCCCCCAGCCCCCCCCCCCCTTCCAACACCCCTACACCCCCCCCCCCCGCGCCTACCAAACCCCCCCCCCCACACCCCCCCACCCCCCCTCCACCCAAACCACGTCCACAACCCAACCAACCACCATAACCCCAAAAAACTAATCACAAAACCACAACCCCCTCCCACCCAAAACACCCACGACCACTCCCTCCCCGATCCCCTCCCCCCCCCGCCCAACCACCCCCCCCCCCCTCCCCCCACCCCCACCCTCACCCCCCCCCCCCCCCCCCGCCCCACCACCCGCCCCACCCCCCTCATCTCCACACCCCTCCCTCCACCCCATCTCCCCGTTCCCCACCCCCACACCCCCACCCCACTTCGTAGCTCTACCCCCCCCCCCCAATCCTCCCCTCCCCCCCCAACCCCCCCCCCCGACCCCCCCCTCCCCCGACCACCCAACCCCACCCCCCCCCCCCCCTCCCCCCCTCCAACCCCCCTCACACCACACAGCCCCCCCACCCATACTCCCATACCCCCCCACTCGCCCCGCCCCGCCCTCCCCCCCCCGCCACCCCCACCCCACAACCCCCAGCCACCCACCCTCACCACTCCCCCCCAACCCCCAACCCCCGCCCAGCCCCGTGCCCCACCCCCCCCCCCCGCTCTCGCTCCCACCCACCTCCCCCCCCCCCCCCCCTCTCCAACACCTTCCTCCCCCCCCCCTCCATCCTACACCCCCCCCCCCCCCCCCACCCACCCTCCCCCCGCGCTCCCCTCTCCAGCCCCCCCCCCTACCCCCCCATGACCCTTCCTCACCCCACCCCCCCCCACCCCCCAACCCACCCTTCTCCCCCCCCCCCCACGCCCCTTCCACCCCAATCCCCCCATCACAACCCAAAAAATGTAATCAACACATCCACCCCTGACAAACATATGGACAAAATATGGCCCCACAAGAATCCCATCAACACACGTCCAGAGTCACCCAGATTCAAACCCACCAGCTCTCGTCTCAAAGGAGCCCTCCACCCCCGCCTTCAACCACCTTGTCCCCCCTTGTAATGAACTCCTTGCACCACAACAACCCCTGATGAATGATAGAGACATAAAACCACCTCACAAAAGTGCCATACCAGAAATTGCACTTTTACAACCATAATGATAGACAATGAACCCATAAAAGTAGGCGTAAATGGCCAAAAACAACCGAAAGCAACAATTCTAGTCAACAGGTGCACAAACCTCAACATAAGTCAATTCCATCATCTTGTCTAATGACCTTGAGCCACTAAGCCGTGCTTTGTTATCTAGTACAACTCCTCTCTCCTCAAACTTCTTTAGATTCTGTTAAAAACCCATTTAGTACCTATCACCTAAGCACCATTGGGTAAAACAACCAAAACCCATACTATGTGAAGCTTGAACTAGCAACAGTTCTTCTTGCATAGCTTCAAACCCAGCTTCCATCATACAAGAGCTACTGTCACTTACCATTGATCAAACAGAGATAGAAAGCACGCAAAAAGACAGTGTTGTTGATCATAATGATTGCTTCTTTGGTGAGGTTGAAGTAGCCACACTAGAGTCAATGAGCCTCAGTGATTTTCCTGAGAGAGCTTCTATTCTGAACAGTGGAATTCGGATCATCCAAGGATTTGACTTTGAGGATGGGCAATTATGCATCCTTATGAGTGGGGTTGGTTATGGACATCTTACCTCATCAGGGAAATTGTTGAAAACAGTAATAACCCATCATCATCATAAGAAGCTTGTTCAAAAATACCTTCACTTGATTTATCATAAATCCTTATTTCAGGCATCTCATCATCATCATCATCAGAGAAGACCTCTTCTACATTATGAGCACTAGGAGCGACAGCTTCTATATGACCAGGAGAAACTTGCTCATCACCAGTATTAAAATCACTACTACCAGTATTAACAGGATTAGTACTGGTAGGTGTTTTTGTAGGTACTGGTCCTAAGTGCTTCAAAGCAAGTGCATCAAGCTCTTTTCTAAAGACCATAATGTCATCAGCAGACTTGGATATTGGAGTAGAAGATTGGCTTCTTTGAGGAGTGACTCCCTTCCTTTGTAGCATTTGTGTTTCAGATGGCAGCATGCTGTTCTAGAAGTAGAAGAAACCACAAGGAGTTCTTCAGCCTCTTCAGTCTGCACATCAATGTCATTGACCTCTTTTGAACCTGCAGGGTTAGCTTGATTTTGCAAAGATACAGGTATATAGTTCATAGAGTCTGTAAGATAGTCTAAGTCAAACATCCACCTATGTCCTAATCCCTGCACATTGGGTTTTTCCTCTAGAAAGTTAACATGAAGATTTACTTCCACTCTCTTGGTGACTAAGTTATAAACCCTAAAGGCTTTACTGTTCACAGAGTAACCAACAAGAAAACCCTCATCAGACTTCCCATCAAACTTTCCTAGTGGGCTAAGAGTATTGAGAAGGCACAAGGCACCCAAATTGTTTATGTAGCTAAGGATTAGGGTGTGGCAAACAAGAGCTCATAAGGTGTTTTTGTTATGAAGGCTATGGTCACCCTTATAATAAATGAAAAAACTAGCAGAACTGAAATTAAACAATTAAGGTAAAAAGTACCCTTTGAAGGTATAGCAGCATATGACTCTTCTGCCCAAAAAGTGGTAGGCAAGAGAGAGACATCTGTAGCATAGTCCTAGCAAGCCTCTAGAAGGGATCCTAATCATACATTCTCTCTAGCAACCCCAATTTTGCTGAGGAGTATTCCTTGCATTACTAACTCCCTGTTTTATACCCTTTATACCCCACAGACTCAAGCATAACCCCGGTTTTTAAATTCTGTCCCATTATCTGATCTCAATATTTTACTTTGTGATAAGTTGGTTTTCTATCTGTCCTTAAAAAAGCTTAAGGATGTCCACTAGTCCTCATCCTGGTTGGCTAGAAAAGAATACCCAACAAAACCTGAATAGTCATAAAGTAAATCAACTAACAATAACATTGCATGGTTGATACTTCTCACAGAAGTTGGACCAAAATAAATCCATATGCAAGTATGGTAATGGGTGGGTCAAATATCAATCAACTTGGCCTTACCAGGAGGCCTTTGTGTTTTGGCTTTCCCTTCTGACAAGGCAACACAGTGATGGTTCATTTATGAAACTCTCGGCAGGTAACCCCTCTTACTAGATTATCCTTTACAAGTTTTTATATTTAAATTTGAAATTAAGGTTACTTAACCTCCTGTGCCACAATTTAGCTCATTAGATAGGCTTTTGCTAATAAACAAGTGTATCCTTTTGAAGAATCAACAGTTTTCATATCAAAAAGTAATACATGGTGGTGTTTTTTGCCTAGAACATTTAAGAAGAACCTGAATTCATCAGGCATCTTGAAGTCAGAGGACACCACAAAACACTCTTTTTCAGTAAAAAGTACATTTAACTTTTTATCACATATTTGAGATATGGAGAATAAATTAAAATGTCAAGTTCTTTTCAACAAAAGCCGCACAATCATTCAAAAACTAAATTTCCCCTAATCAAATATTACCTTTACACTGAAACTTCCTTTACATCCTCCAAAAGTAACAGATCCCACTTTAGAGCGTATCTTGATAATCTTCACGATAGAGGCTCCTGTTACATTGTCAATGTGCCCAGAACATCCACTATCAAAAATACCTCTATGCTCCATATGCTTCAGTGGATGATCCTGCACATACAAAAAGAGATTAGTTTCTCTTTGGGACCCAGGCCTTCACAGGCTTGGGTCTGCCTTGTGGACCTTGAGAAACATGAATATTTGAATCAGGGGTTGGTCCACTATTGATATTGGAGTGTAGTGTTGTTTTTCTCCAAACACAACCTGCTGAGGTCTTAACAGCAGTACCCATTGTGCCCTTAACAGCATAATTATTTGACTTGTATGCTGTATTCTTGTAAAGGGTCTATTTTCAGGTGATCTTTGTTTTGAAAAACATGTCTTTGGACTTTTTAAAATTCACCTGTGAAGTCTGGTTTGTTAATACTGGGCTAGTTACTCTGGCAGTATTAACATGCACCCTACCAGAATTAACATTTTGTTTGCCAGTATTAATACCTCTAGGAACCACAGACTTCATTTTATACCAAGAATAAACATACATCTACAGAAATAACATGTTGCTTGCCATTATTAAAACTAGAAGTAACCAGACTTAATAATGAGTGCCATAACTAACCATGCAACCTACCAGAACTAACATTTTGCTTAGCCAGAATTAACATTTACCCTACCAGTTTTTAATAGTTTCTGCTAGCAGTTACTAAATGGGTCTAATGTTAATTAGTTGTACAGGTCTGGGATTGAATTGATTGCTTTATTCACACCTGTTTCGATTAAGTCCAGGGCTTTGTAGGCTTGCCTAACATTGGCTTGTATTACCCCTTGGTGCTTCTTTATAGCAGCTTCCATTGCCAACTATTTTCTCATAATAAGTCACAACCATAATCAAGTGACTAAGACTTCCACACACAAAACTGATTTTCTTTCAAAAGAATAGCCTGCCACCTAATTCCCATTTCCCATTCTAGATTCCAATTTTAGTCTATGAGTTGAAGAAAATAGGTAAGAGACACTGGTGATCTAATTGGTTGCCTATGAGTTTTTTACATGCTGTGCACAACTAAGAGGTCAACAGATTGTTGGTGGATTCAGGCACTTTGATGGTTGAGATTCAGAATTGGTGGGGTGCTAAGGTAACCTGCTCAATAGAAGGTCATATCGGAAGGGATATATCCTAGACTGAATGGCAGATAATGGTCCTTGTTCCCCATAACTGTCATTGGATTGACAAGAAGAGTAAAACATAAAATTTGCATTAAACCACAGTTCCAAGCTCCCCAACACTGTCATGAGAATGGACAGATGGAGAAAACATGGGAACTTGCATTAGACACTTAGGACTAGGAGATTTAGGTTAGAGGTCCATATTTGCCATAAGGTTGGATCTCATACAAGAATCACACTATGTCCTCCTGTTCTCTAGGGTTATAATCACCACTGAAAAAGAGTATGAGGACCCTTTGTACTCAAACCGTTTGGAATCGCTAGTATATTGGATTGATAAATCCTGCATCACTTTCTTCTCTAACAGCAAAAATACCTCTACTTATTTCTCTTCCTCAGATCCTAGGACCCTCAGCATTTGATTTTGATTCCATACCTAAACCCATCTTACTGTTGAGCTCATCCCACAATCAACTAGCTTTCCAAAGATTTATAAGAAGAAGCAAACCAAGAAACCAACAATTTTTTTTGTAAAAACAACTTTAACTTTTACAGCTTTCATTCCTTAATATCATCTAGTACATTTTTTTCAGCTTTTCAACTTTTTCGCATAAATTTGATAAGCCTAAAAATTTAATTTTTCCATTTAAGGATGATTCGCTGTTTGTGGGAGCTTTAACTGAGAATTCTAATTTCTTTACAGCTAGTCATATGGCAACTAAGGCAGCTTCTTCTTGGTAGCCACTATTCAGATTGCAATTCAATCATTACTTATGCTTGAAGAGCATAGTATGAATCTAAACACAATTTAGAACACAATGGATATACCTCATTATTCACAGTGAATGCCATGAGAGCATGATTAAGTACCTCAGCTGGTAGACTTCTCTACCCAAATGATCGACCTTCATCAATGGACCATACAAAGCTACCTTTACAGTTCTCACTGGCTTTTGAAATCCTTGACCTCTAACCTGCTTCCTGCCTGCTACCTCCTTTGAACCTTGTAAACTTGCATTCCACGCAAAATGCCCGCCAAATTGTGGCAATTTGAAACATTCAACTTTTCTCTTATCAAATGCCACATGCATTTTTCCATCCACTCTTGGCCTTCTGCCTGTTTTCTTGTAGAACTTCTTGATTTTGATGGCAGTCATAGCAATCTGCCAATTTATATCCATCTCTTCCAAGTCCAGGTCATCAATTTGATCTAGATCTTCATGTATCAAATCCACATCATCAGCATTTGTGGCTAGAAAAGAATGGATAACTTCATCAGCAAGACCAGGAGTAGCAGTTGTGTTTGCTGTTGGAAAGGAAGTGTATAAGAACTTATTAACTTCCTTGAGCTTTGGCTTGGTCTTTGTGCTTGCCTGAAGAAGCTTTGGCTTAATAGAAAAAAAGCCACATTATCAGATGCCAGGGAAGAAGATGATGTCTTTTGGATGTCTTGTTCAAATACACTCAGATTATTGTATAAATCATCTATTGACAGTGTGTCAATATTCTTCTTCGTTCTCATTGTCATAGCTAAACTGTCCCACGCAGGAGGAAGGGACCTCAAGAACTTGTGATTTGCATCTTCATCAGACACACTAGCACCAAGGGCATCCAACTGTGATAGTAGTTTTACTGCAACAGTTCTTCCTGCATAGCTTCAACCCAGCTTCCATCTTCAAGAGCTTCTGAGACTTTCCTTGGTTCAAATTGATCCAACACCATTCTTGTTAGCATTGCCACCAAACCTTGTCTTGATAGCTGCCCAAATCTCTTTGGCATCATCCATGCCATGAAAACGTCTGAGATGATCTTTTGGAACAGCCATTAGCAACAGAGTTCTCGCTTTCCTTTCTTTCTCATCAGCAAACTGTTCTTCCTGTGTGGTTGGAGGAAGAACCCTGTATACACCATCCTTACCTTTGGTGACTCGCTTCTTTGAGTTCCCATTCTGAATCACTTTCCAGACCTCATTATCTATATACTCAAGATAATGTTCCATCTCCATTGCCCACGTATCATAATCATCTTTTTGAAGAACGGGCAGTTTGATGTTTGAAAGTGTATTTGTGGTGATAATTTGTGGTGGTTTAGCAGGAGCATCTCCTTTGTTGGATGCTGGTAGTGATCCAGCCAAAGATGCATCATCATGAAGAGAAAGTTCCTCATCATCATGAAGAGAAAAATCATCGTGTGCAGACATGATTATTTGGTGGAATAAAAGGTTTTGATCTATGTTCAATCTTGTGTAAAGTCCCCTTGGTGGCTCTGATACCACTTGTAGGTCCTTATCAACAGGATCTCAATGAGCCTTAAACGACTTATAGTCCTTTGAATAAATCCAAAGATACTATGAGAGACAATAACAGTGAATACAAATATTGACGCGGAATATCAATATCTATACCAAGATGAACACAAGAACAAAATACTAAACTTGCTATTACTATTACTATTTGATTGTGAATGATCAATCAACTCATATCTTTACAATGCTATTCTACGTTCCTTTTATAGACTTAAGGAACCCTAAACGCGTTAAGAGATAATGCTTATCTCTTCCTAGATGAACGCTAAATGATAACTAATACTAATATTCTTAACATTCCTGACCGCAGCAGTATTAAACTTTAATACTGACATACTTTAAGGTTAATGCTGGGCAGACATTACCTTGCTCTACCAGACGTAAACTTCTACTAAACTGAACATACTAACTATTCCTTATCATACTTAACTATATCTAACAGACCTTAAACTTTAATACTAACAGTATATTAGTCCGTTTACAATCTTTTCCTAACATTAGCTACTTAGATAAATTCTTAATTTACTAAAGTGGTACGTGCATCCCAAATGTAAGCAATGCATGTTTCTTACCCCAAGAGTTGTAAATCATTTTAATTGTATAAAAATAAGGCTATGAACTCACCTCTAGTGAAATGAATTGATTATATAAATCAAGTAAGTGAAACGTCTCGTGAAATCCGAATGCAACCTAATTATTTATAAGCCGTATGAGTATAATGTATTTAATATAAATACAAACATCATAAGATAGTAGAGTTACATCACCAACCTATTAATTTTTTGTTTAATTTATAAAGTCAAAACCATATTTAAAATCCGTTCCTTGTTAAATAAACGTTTAAGTTATTTGTATCCGTAAATAAAAATGTTATTGTTGTCAACAATGATTATTTTTTAATAATACTTTGATTTAAATATTTTTATTATTTATATAATCACATTATTCTAATTATTAATTGTTCTATAAAATAATATTTATAAAGTTAAAAATGTATATAAATATTATATAAGTACTACTACAATATAAACCCAAATGGACCCGAAAACACTCATAAATCATATTTTAAAATGTTAACAGCTTTTTTCTAGTTTTATAAAAATGTAGAAAATTGTTTATACAAATTAATTAGTTTTTTGTAATTTCTATTTATCCGAAATCTTAAAAAACTTACAACTTACTTATTTTAACTCCGTTTCGCGTGTTCTTTATATGTATGAAATCGCGACGAGATAAACTATCAAAATAAAATGCTCACAGATTTTATAAAAATCTGTGTCAAAACAGTAAACCCCAACTATTTTTATAAAATTATTTTTATAACTTTTAATCTTACGAAAATCGTATCTCTTTCGTTATAACTCTGTTTTTCAAGTTCTTTATATGCACGGTTTTCTATTGAGACGATCTATCATCATAAAATATTTATTTATTTTTATCAGATTCGAACAGTAACAATTTTTATAAAAATCAATTTAAAAAAAACACTTTTATATATTTAACTATCATAATCTTGTAAAAATCATAACACTTTCTTCATTATTATAGCTTCGTTTTTTCGAGTTCCTTATATGGCTTGAACCTCATGAAATGCAATATTTAAAACCAGTAGGGTTTAAATTTTAAAAATATCAAATATACTCCAAATCTAGAAAAACAGTTGGCATATAATATAGTTTTAGTAAACTTGGTTTTTATAAATTTATTACTTGATTAATTTGATACAAGTCCCTAAAATTAATTAATTACCACATTCCTTACATTAATTTGGTCCTTAAGTTTATGTCCATCATTCTTGTCCAAATACAATATTCTCATAATTATTTATGTATAAACTTTATAAATAAACTTTTTAACAATTATTTTGTAAACTAAATTTATAAATTAACCAACACTTATATAAAGTATGTTCTTGTGTTCCATCATATTTTTAACATCATTTTTTATACTATAAGATATACACTTCGACTTCCATGGTCATAGCTCATTTTATTTATAAACTCATAACATAAACCCTAGATGGTGATTAACAATATAACAATTATATGAAATATGAAAATTAATAATTTGAAGAGATTATGGTTTATGTTATGTTGGGAAATAGATTGTAAAAGACTTAATACTGGTAGTATAACAGTTAAGTCTGGTAGTAATTAGTTAGTTCTGGCAGTACTAAGTTAAGTCTGGCAGTACTAAGTTAAGTCTGACAGTACTATAGTTAGTACTGGTAGAGTGGCAGTACTATAGTTAGTACTGGTCTATGTGGATAATAATTTTTTATGTAACAAAATAGAAGTAAAGTTATCTAGAGAAATATTAGAGATATCTTAGGAAATGATAAGCATTATCCTTATCACACGTTTGTAAAGCCTGCTAGGGTTTCCTTGGTGTATAACAGGGAACACTACGGGCCCATAGAGTTTTATAGATGTAATATAAGCATTGAAGCTTAATAGAAATCAATAGCAAAATTAGTATCATTGTTCTTCTTAATTCTTGTGTTAAGATTCCGTATTAACACTTGATATTCATAGTCAGTGTCTCTCACATAATTGATTTAGATTTATTCAAGTTAACTACTGTCTTACAAAGGCTATATAGATCCAACACAAGGACCTACAAGTGGTATCAGAGCCAATAGAGGGACTCTGAATAAGAAGAATCACTAAAACCAGAAACAAACACTCTCTTTCAGATCTTTACAAAATGTCCTCAACCTGCTAATGAATTAAGTTCTCACAAACATCTCATTGATGAAGAAAGAATCAAACCATGAAGATACATCAGAACTGATGCTGACCTAAACAAAAACAACTAGTCATATCCCAAACAACTACTATCTTAAAAATCAAACTCCCAATACTTGAGAAGGAGGAGTATGATATATGGGCTATGGAAATGGAGCATTACCTTGAGTACATTGACAATGATGTTTGGAAGGTAATTCAGAATGGAAACTCCAAGAAGAGAATTTCAACTAGAAAGGATGGTATTGTTTGAATACTTTCACTAGTAACTGCTGTAGAAATTCAAGCTGTTGAAAAGGAAAGGAAGGCTAAGAATATCCTTTTGCTTGATGGCCATCCAAATAGGCAGTAGTGAAAGATTTCATGGACTGGATGAAGCAAAAGAGATCTGGGAAGCCAATCAGAAGTTAGGTTAGGTGGTATTCAAATTCAAAGAAATCAAAAGGTTGTTTTCAAACAACAGTTTGAAGCATTTACAATATCCAGTTTAGAAGGGTTAGAAAAGGGATATGACAGATTCCAACAATTACTTTCTTAGTTGGAAGCTCATGGTGCTGAAGTATTAAATAAGGATGCCAATTATAAGTTTCTCAGGTCGTTGCCACCCCGAGCATGGTCCCAATCTGGCAATGACTATGAGAACAAACCAGATGTCGATACTTTATCTATTGATGAACTTGTACAATAACCTTAGGTTTTTGAACAGGAATACAAGGTGCCTCAAAAACATCCATTAAGTGCTCAAAATTGGTGCTTTTGTTTTCACACCGAGCAAAAACAGAACTACTAAGGTTAAGTCTGGTTTTACGTGGTGCCTACAGTACTTGCACTCCTTTCCACTTCTTCAACCCAAATATTATCTGAAAAAGAAAGTTCTTGCTGTTTTTTGTCTTATGAGGTTATATTACTCACTCTCACTTTGCCAAACATTATTGAGGACTACTGGGACTTGCTTCATGAAGACCTAAACAAATTGAATGACTTGGGACATTGAAGAGATAACATAAACTGGACAATAGCAATGGATTGCAATCGAATTGAAGAATATTTATAAGAAAACAAAAAGGAGAGTCATGTGAAGGAAAAACACTTGTTGTCACAACAACGTGTCACTTTGCTAGGGAATGGTAACACAATAGGGACACATGAATTGGAAAGAAAAAGAAGAGACTCATTTTACAAAATCAAGAAGCTTGGAAGCAAGAGAAGAATCAATGCTTTCTAACAATGGAATGAGATTGTCATTAGGGAAACATACTAAAGATGAAGAGACAAATCATGCACTTATGGCTATCAACTCAAAGTAAATGAGGTATCTTTGTGTTCTATCTAAATTTTGCATTGATTCATACAATACCCTAAAAGCACTGTGTGAAACAAATAATTAGTTAGTGATCCAATGAAGCCAAAATACTTGCCTATAGTCAAGCTGTAAAAACAACAGAAGCTCAACTGTTACTTTTCAAAAACAACCAACTTTCTCTAAATGAAAAGCTTACATTTAAGCTAATTAAATATATGAAAAAGATTAAAAGCATAAAAGATATAGGAAGAAATTAGAAATGAAAGCTGAAAAAGTTAAAGAACAATTGCAGAAAACATTAATTCCTGGAAAGACTCTTCCAAGAATCCTTTGGAGATTAATTAATTCTGGCATGGAGTTCAAATAATAAACTTGGCTTAGGGTAGGAAATACATCAAACAATGAGTTCTAAGTTAAAGGAAGAAATGAATGTTCTCTGTTTTTAAATGCTCAAAAAGAGGATTCAGTTGAAAACCTTTGAGTATAAACAGATATATAAAAACTATGATTATAAAGGTGTCCACATCCTTAAGTGTAGATAACTCCTACAACCACAAGAAGAAATTGATGAGTCTTTATATGTTTATGGTAAAAAAGGACCTCAAGAGCATGAACCCAATGTATCAAATGATAGATCCATTGAATATTCTACCTGTCAATCTAATGATAGTGCATGATCTATTTGAACTTCCTCTGAACATTCTGTTGATTGAAACTGAGATTCAAGTGGAAATAAGGTCCTCCAAAGTGGTATGAGTGTCTACACCTGTAACAACAAATGAAAAAGGTATGTCTGATCCAAAAACAAAATAGATTGAACCTAGTTGTGTTTCACACTAAAAAACTCCTAGACAACCAATCAAAGATCAAGCAACACCTAATGTTAATAGGAAGAATTGGAATGCTATGATGGAAAGAGAACTAGGGAATGTTAACTCCTTTCACAAAGAAGAAATGTTGTGTTTGTGGTAATCTAAGTCACTTAATCAAAAGAATGTGACTATTATGACAAAGAAAATGGCAAGAGAGGCTAAGTTTAAGAAACAAAGGGTTTTTAATACTGGTAATGGGGTGTCAAAACCAGTATGGGCTAAATGGGCAAACATGGTTAATCATGCTAATCAAATTTATTCCTAGATCATACAAGTTAATAACTAGAGGAACAAACTTTACTTCTGTAGGACCAAATATTAATACTGATAGAACAAATGTTAATCCTGTTAGGCCTAGAGTTAATACTGGTAGTTCAAATGTTAATTCTGTTAGATCTAGAAAGCCAGTACCTACCAAGACCTCAAACAGTTTTAGTCCTAAAAGACCTCAGGTGAATCAATTTAATCAAAGAAGGCATTTTTCTAAATCTCATTCACTATTGAGTAGACTCCATTGCTAGAAAATACAACAAGAATAAATTATTCTCATATGACTGTAAAGGGAAATTAAGGATCTGCTGTTAAGACCTCAAGCAGTTATAATTGAGAAAAATTAAACTCTAATTGTAACAGGTGGACCAACTTTAATAATAGAACAGTGAAGTGCTAAAGGTCCACAAAGGTTAAAGACCCAAGCCTGAAAAAGGCCTGGGTCCCTAAGAGAAACTAATTTCTCTTTTTCATGTGCAGGATCATCCACTGAAGAACATGGTAGATAGAGGTATATTTGATAGTGGATGCTCAGGGCACATGACAGGTAACAAGGATCAACTAGAGGATTTTGAAGAATTCAATGGGGGATCTGTTACCTTTGGAGGTAGCAAAGGCTACATATCTGGTAAAGGAAAAATAAGAGTTGGTAATTTAGATTTTGATAGTGTGTCTTTTGTAAAAGAATTAGGGCATTTTAACCTTTTCTCAATATCACAAATATGTGATAAGCAGCACAAGGTTCTTTTTACTGAAACTGAATGTCTTGTTGTGTCTTCTGACTTTAAGATGCCTGATGAAAATCAGATACTTCTAAAGGTCCCTAGACATCACAATATGTACAGTTTTGATATGAAGACACCTACTCCTGCAAAAGGTTTTGCCTGTTTGATTGCTAAAGCCACATCTGATGAATCTAAATTGTGGCACAGAAGGTTAGGTCATATCAATTTTAAAAACCTAAACAAACTTGTGAAGGGAAACCTTGTAAGAGGTCTACCTTCCAAGGTTTTCAAAAATGACCATACATGTGTTGCCTGCCATAAAGGTAAACAACACAGGGCCTCCTGCAAGGCCAAATTAGAAAGATTAATCACTGAGCCATTACACACCTTGCATATGGATCTTTTTGGTCCTACTTCTGTAAAAAGCATTAATCATGCAAGTTATTGCCTTGTAATTACTGATGATTGTACCAGATTTAGTTGGGTATTCTTTTTGGCCTCTAAGGATGAAACTAGTGGCATTCTTCAGAACTTCATTAGGCAGATTGAAAACCAGCTTAGTCATAGGGTTAAAATCATTAGATCAGATAATGGCACTGAATTTAAGAATAGAGATATGCTTGAATTTTGTGGAAACAAGGGAATAAAACAAGAGTATAGCAATGCCAGAACTCCACAACAGAATGGAGTTGCTGAAAGAATGAACAGGACCCTAATTGAGGCTGCTAGAACTATGCTAGCAGACTCACTCTTACCAACTACTTTTTGGGCAGAAGCAGTTAGTACTGCTTGCTATATTTTTAATAGGGTAAGAGTGACTAAACCTCAAAACAAAACTCCTTATGAGCTTTTGTTTGGCCACAAACCAATTATCAGCTACATAAGACCTTTTGGGTGTCATGTTACAATTTTAGATACTCTTAGTGTGCTTGGCAAGTTTGATGGAAAATCTGATGAGGGATTCTTAGTTGGTTACTCTCTAAATAGCAAAGCCTATAGGGTTTATAATTTAGTAACCAAAAGAGTAGAAGTAAATCTGCATGTCAATTTTCTTGAAGATAAACCCAATGTCAAAGGAGTAGGGTATAGATGGATGTTTGATATTGATTATCTTACTGATTCTATGAACTATATTCCTGTATCTTTGGAGAATCAAGCTAACCCACATGCAGGTGCTTCAGAAGTAACTAACAGTGCAGGTACTTCACAAACTCCAAGTTCTAATGCCTCTGAGGAAAGAGATGAGGATGTAGAGCTTATTGTTGTGCCTTCAACTGTGAAGACTACTGAAGAAAAAGCTGAATCAAGGCAATCTTCCTCAAATTCAAAGAAAGAGGAGATCTTGACAGAACCTCAACAAGAGAAGAAGGTTTCTTCTACTGACACTTCAGAAGATAATCCTAAGATTCTAGCTTTTAGAAGAGAGTTGGAAGAAATTGCTCTAAAGCATTTAGGGAAAGTATCTGAAAACACCTCTACCAGTACTCCTTCAGTTAATACTGGTAATGCGCCAGTTAATACTGGTAGTTTTGATCCTGATGATTCACCTATGCCAGAGCTCGAAATCTTTCACAAGTCTGAGACAGGAATTTTTGATGAGGCATCTTATGATGAAGAGGGCGTGATAACTGATTTCAACAGTCTACCTACAGAAATTGAAGTCAGTCCTACTCCTACACTTAGGATTCACAATATTTACCCGAAAAGTCAAATCTTTGGTGATCCTAAGTCAGCTGTGCAAACAAGAAGCAAAGTGCAACAAAAATCAAGAGCTCGTGCGCTTTTCAGCTTTATTCAAAAGCAACAAAGAAACAATCACAAAGATCAACAGCATTGTTTATTTGCTTGTTTTCTATCTCAGGAGGAACCTAAAAAGATTTCTGAAGCTCTACAAGATGACAGTTGGGTTCAAGCCATGCAAGAGGAGTTGTTACAGTTTAAGCTGCAACAAGTATGGGTTCTTGTAGATCTACCTCACGGAATGAAGGTGATTGGTACTAAATGGGTCTACAGAAATAAAAGAGATGAAAGAGGAGTGGTTGTCAGAAATAAGGCAAGATTGGTGGCCCAAGGGTACACGCAGGAAGAAGGTATTGACTATGATGAGGTTTTTGCTCCTGTGGCAAGAATAGAAGCTATCAGGTTATTTTTAGCCTTTGCCTCATTTATGAGGTTCATAGTATACCAAATGGATGTAAAAAGTACCTTTCTATATGGTACTATAGATGAAGAAGTTTATGTCTCACAACCTCCTAGCTTTGTTGATCCTGATCACCCTAAGAAGGTTTATAAGGTGGTCAAAGCTTTGTATGGATTGCATCAAGCTCCTAGAGCTTGGTATGCTACTCTATCAACATTCCTAGAGAAGCATGGATACAAGAGGGGTACGATTGACAAGACTTTATTTATTAAAAGGGACAAGAAGGATATCATGCTGGTTCAAGTGTATGTTGATGATATCATTTTTGGATCTACCAAAAAGTCTTGGTGTGATGAGTTTGAAGCCTTGATGAAAAGCAGATTTCAGATGAGTTCTATGGGAGAACTCACATTTTTCTTGGGATTACAAGTCAAACAGAACAAGGCAGGAATCTTTATATCTCAGGACAAGTATGTAGCTGAGATACTCAAGAAATTTGATCTCGTAAATGTGAAAACTGCAATAACCCCTATGGAGACCAAAGTGGCATTGACAAAAGATGAGGAAGCTGTTGATGTGGATGTGCACTTATACAGATCCATGATAGGTTCCCTCATGTATTTAACTGCCTCTAGGCCTGATATAATGTATGCAGTATGTGTTTGTTCTCATTTTTTGGTCACTCCCAAGACTTCACATCTCAATGCTGTGAAGAGAATCTTTAAGTACCTTAAGGGCAAACCGCATTTGGGCTTATGATATCCTAGAGAATCACCTTTTGGCCTGGAAGCATTCTTTAACAGTGATTATGGTGGGTCCAACCTTGACAGGAAATCCACAACAAGTGGTTGTCAATTTCTTGGACAAAGACTTATCTCATGGCAATGCAAGAAACAGACCATAGTGGCTACTTCTACAACTGAAGTTGAATATGTAGCTGCTGCAAACTACTGTGGACAAGTATTATAGGTTCAAAATCAACTGCTGGACTATGGTTTCAATTTCATGAATACCAAAATCCACATTGATAATGAAAGCACAATCTGCATTGTGAAGAATCCAGTGTACCATTCCAAGACAAAGCACATTGAGATACGTCACCATTTTATAAGAGATTGTTATGAGAAGAAACTCATTAGTGTGGAGAAAATTCACACAGACTTAAATGTAGCTGACCTATTGACTAAACCTTTTGATGGACCACGGTTTAATTACTTGGTGGTTAGCATTGGTATGATAAACCCATAGCTACATTTAAGGGGAGGCTTAGTTGTATAGTTTGTTTAATACTGGTAGTTAGTTTAACTAAAATCTGGCTTAAGTAGTATTAATACTGGTAGTTAGTAGTATTAATTCGGGTAGTTAGTTTAAGTTAATTCTGTCTATACAAACTCTTGCAGCATGTTTTTCTTTGTTTTAGACAAATACATGCATGAGGGTGGGGTGGGGGAAAAAAAAGGGAAAAAAAAAAAAAGAAAAAAGAAAAAAAGGGGGAAAAAAAAAAAGAAAAAAAAAAGGGGAAAAAAAAAAGGGGGGGAAAAGAAGGGGGAAAAAAAAAAAAAAAAAGGGAAAAAAAAAGGAAAAAAAAAAAAAAAATGAAAAAGGGGAAAAGCATGGATTTGCAGATGTAAGCAGGTGTGAAAAGTCCTTTTTGTAAGTCTTCAGTAAATACTTACTTCTGGTTGAAAAAGAGTTAATTCGGGTTGTAACATAATTAATTCTGGTTGACCAAAGTTAAGTCTGGTAGTGTAAATTTTAATACTGGTAGGTTATTATTAGTGCTGGTTGCGGGAAAATTGACTTTTTCTGTTTAAACACTGTTTAAATGTTACCGTTACAGATTTTTACGGCGCTATTGTCGTTCACAGAGAAGCTATATATAGATAAAGTTTGATTTTTCTTTCATACTTATCTGTTTATTGCTATCTCCTTTTCGCAAAGTAAAAATCTTCTTTATTCGTATACAGAATATAGTCAATTGTCTTGTTACCAGTATCTACAACCTCACTCGTAACTAAACCCAGTAAATTTTCAGTTCACGTCACTACTTTTTATTACTACTTTCGATTCATGGCTCAATTAAAATATTGTGACAAACATAATGAAGTGGGGTTTTTGCGCAAGCCTGGCGAAAGTGCAGGGTTTGCAGAGATAGTAGATTTTCTACGAGGCTCCAACCTCAGGTATGCTTTATCTACTAATCTAGCTATCTATGATTCCCAAGTCAAACAGTTTTGGCAGACTGCTACTGCCAACACTATTGCTGATGGGACTCTAGAGTTACATGCAACTATTGATACCATTATATATACAATCACTGAGGCATCTATTAGGAATAAGCTTCAATTAGCAGATGCTTCAGGGATTACAATATTGCCAAATAATGAGATTTTTGAGGGAATGGGGCAAATGGGGTATCCTACTGACGGATCTTTCACCTTTTGGAAAAGCTTTTTCACACCCCAATGGAGATTTTTAGTCCACCATATTTTGCATTGTATAAGCTCTAAAAGTGGTGGATGGGATCAATTTGGTAGCAATATTGCTACTGCTTTGATTTGTCTTTCCACTGGCAGAGTTTATAATTTTTCAAAACTAATTTTTGATGGCATGGTGGCAAACTTAAAAAGCAAAACAAAGTTTTTAATGTATCCTCGTTTTCTGCAACTAATTTTGGAAATTCAAACGGAAAACAAACACCCTTATCTAGCTGTGACCCTGACCAAAAAGATTTTTAGGAATATGAAAAGGGGTTTTAGAGGGGCACCAAGACCTTTGTTGCCTGCTATGCTGCTTGTTACTAATCCTAATGCAGGTCAAGAACATCCTGATGTGGCTCAAACTCAACCATCATCATCCACAATTCCTGTCCTACCTACATCTACACCACCAGTACAATCTCCACCACCTACAACTGCTTCTATCCCTGGATCTACACCTTCACCTATCCCTGAAACTGAACCTGAACCTATTGAGCACACCTTTGAGGAACCATCTCCTGCACACCAACACTTCTCACCCCCACAAGAACATGCCCAAGGACATATGACTGTGGATGAATTGCTTCAAGTAGTTCCTCAATTAATGTTAAGAATTGATAGTTTGGAAGAGGATCTCAAGCAAACCAAGCTGACAATGGGGAGTGCTATTGTGAAGTTGGTCAAGAAGGTGAAGAAGCTGGAAGGTATTTTGAAAAGGAGAAATGTGGTTTTATCAGACTCTAAAGAGGAAGAACCTGAGGCTCAGGGGAGGAAAAGTTAAGATGATCCACTAGTTTCTTTGGTACAAGGGCTGGTATACTCTTCTAAGATTATTGTTAATGCTTCAGGGGAGGAACAGTTGAAGACATAAGCCCTACGTACATTAGAAGCAGTCTTAACTCTCTCCAAGTTCATCTCAAAGCCAAGTTAATAGATACAGGAAGGAGATATAAGAGAAGAAAGAGTCAAAGGGAAAAAAGGTTGTCACTAGCTTGGATTTTCAAGAAGAAGTTAGTACTGGGTATGCGGAAGGAGTTAATACTGGCAGTATTAAAGTTAGTACTGTTAGTAGACAAGTTAGTACTGACAGTACTAAAAAGTCCATTCCTTCCCCTGATAAAGGCCAAAGAGAAGGAAAAGCTCCTATGATCATTGAAGAAGCTCTAAAAGACTAAAGGAACAAATTCTACAGGAGGAAGCTACCTTGCTGCAAGCAAACAGATTGGATACTTGGAGAAAGAAGATAGAGGCTAAACAAGTAGACTTTGGATTCTCTCTTAGCACAAACTTGCAGAAGAAAAATAATTAAATGAGACAACAAAAGAAAAGAAGAGTCAAGTTCTTTTGAAGCGCAGCATTACACAAATAAAGATTGGGATCTTATTAGAGCAAAGATTAAAGCTAATGCAGAATTGTCAAAGAGTATGCTAGGAAGTGACTTACAAGGAGAAGACTTTGCAAAGAAGATGGTTGAACTAGTAAATCAAAGGAAGAAACATTTTGTAGAAGAAAGAGCCAGAGCTAAAAGAAATAAGCCCATGACCCAATCACAGCTGAGAACATATATGATGAATTAAAATTAAAGATCAGGGGACATGGAACTGTCTCCAATCTGCAGAATTTAACTTTTGAAGAAGTAAAAGAAGAAATTTTGATAAGCTGGTGAAAGCAGTTGAATCTTTAACACCTATAAAATATTTGAAGGCTACAAAGATAGTTGAAAAGGTTTGGTGAAGAACTTCAAACAAAGACTTCAAAAAGACTAAAGAGTAATGAAGCAAAAGATGATGAGTCTACCAAGAAGACTGGAAAGAGGAAGAAACAGATAGCTAGGAAAGGATTACATTCTGAAAAGACTAATGAGGATGAATTTAAAGCTAGTAAAGATGTTGATCCTATTTCAGGTACAAATATTCCTATTAATCCTGTTCCTGTGGCTATAAAACCCCCAAGTATAGCTACTTATAAGATCATCAAGCAAGGAGAGAAAGGTGTGTACCAAATTGTTAGGGAAGATGGAACTGATATAGTGTACATAAATTTTGGAGCTATGCTGAAGGACATAACTAGGGATGATCTTACTGAATTATATAGGATTGTCATGAATAGATATGGTATGAATGGACCAGAGGATGAGCTTGAGAAGGTGCTTTGGGAATATTTAAAGAATATGTTTGAGGAACCCCTTAGTACAGATCCCATTTGGAGTTTATTAGGTCAATAGAGAATCATAAGTTGAAGATATTATGATACTTGCAGAGTACACTGTTTGAACTTGGAGTCAATGGATATATATATGCTAATTGAAAGAAAATATCCTTTATCTGCTGAGGTATGCAAAGCTATGCTAGATAAGAAACTTCAAGGAGGAAAACCAGATGAGGATTGCTACAAAATGTTGAAAATGATGGAAAAGCAAGCAGCCTTAGGAAGTAGAGAGGATGATGAGTTAGTAATCTAGGATGGAGATGAGAAGAATAACACTTGGTGGAGGTGCTATGCACTAACACAACAAATGGTTATTAGTCTACCATGTCTAACAGACATAAGGACTGGCTAGTCCAGGAGCAAACGGCTCTTGGTAAAGACTTCTCAATCTGTTAAAGGCGGACCTATTTGCCAAAAAATTTTATGGTAACAACTCACCATATCTGGTTAGTAAGAGTTGGCAAGCCACAAGTTTATGTGATTGTGGTAAGGCAGTGGAAAAACCCGTAACTAGTCCATAAGAATTATGGCTTATGGTAAAGTACAAATTGCAAATCCACATTAGATGGTTATGACACTTTACCAAAACGTGGATGGTCATCAACTCACTAGTTTCCATGTACAAAGAGTTGATATGGTAATCAATCTACCATGGAATTTACCTTTTCTATGTACTAAAGGGTTGACTAGCCCTGAGCAAACGGCTACAGGTAAAGGCGTATCAAATCTGTTTATGGCTATAATGGTTTGCCAAAAACCATATGGTATTCAAACTCACCTATGTTTAATGTACTGAGAAGTTGAAATGGTTTTCATCGACCATGGACAGCACCTTTCTGTGCCAAAGGACTGACTACTCCAGATTAAAAGGTAACTGGTAAAGAGACAATCAAATCTATTTAAAATTTCATGATCACCTCTTCACAAGAGTTAACACACCTGGTAAGTGATGAGAAAAGTCTGAACTATATGATTTGATTGCTGATATGAAGGATTGCTGAAAAGTTTTGAAGAATGGTTGCTGTAAAGATCAAAAAGAGTTGATTTGAAGTATTGTAGATCAAGAATAATTCAAAGAGTTTTATTTACAACATCCTCAGAAAGCTAAAATTGAAGACATTACGAAACTGAAGTCACAAGTAAAGATCAAGTGTAGGGGAGGATTGTTTGGGAAATAGATTGTTAAAGCTTAATTCTGGTAGTATAACAGTTAAGTCTGGTAGTATTAGTTAGTTTTGGCAGTATTAAGTTAATACTGACAGTACTAAGTTAAGTCTTGCAGTACTAAAGTTAGTACTGGTAGAGTAGCAGTACTATAGTTAGTACAGTCGTAATTTAGTATAAGTCTGTTTTAGTTAAGTCTGTTTAGAGTAACAGAATAGCATTAGATATCATAGAAATAACTTAGAGATATCATATTTAAAGGGCGTATGCTTTAGCCTAGGACAACACTTGTAAAGCCATTAGGGTTTCATGGTGTTATAAAAGTAACCCTACGGCATAGATTTTGATATAAGAAAATGGGAGAATCATATAAAGCATAATTAGAATTCAATAGCAAAAAGATTTGCGATAAGTATTGTGAGTTGCGATCTATGGGCGCTTGAGCATTATGTATTTACGAGTGATTCCGCATTAACCCTTGCGTGATTGCATAGACATATGTCGGACACTATTAGACAGTATGGCTGGATGTGGTGTATGTGTAGTACGCGAGTAGCTATTAGGCTATAGCAGAACTGTGTGCGTAAGTCCAGATGGGCCAACAGACATCGCGGGACCCTCTCATTACGAGAATGAGATATGGAGCGGGGTGAAGCTTGGAATTATCAACACATAAACAGCGACACTGCTCTAACTAGATGTCACACGCGATGAGCAGAGCTCGATAGTACTCAGATGACAATGGTTAGTGATGCCCACGAACACAGACGCGTGTAGTATATAGATTGTGCAAGAAGGAAAAAATCAGAAAAGACAGCTACGAGGTTGTCAAGCGCACGACTCATTCAACTTTATAGTCAAAGTGCACACGTCACATACAGAGAAATGCTAGGATTCTACACTAATTACACTCACAAGCAAAATCAGCATGAAAACATGGGAAACATCTACTCTTAGACTATAACATCCTAGCTGTAATTGCCCAATACAGTTGCGTACAGAACGGTTTAGCAACTCGAGAGTCATTACGGTGGCTTCAAAGCTCCAAGACCCGACGTAGAATTTGCTTGTAATAGAAACTGAGCAGAAAGATTTAATGCTAGACTTCACGGATTCACTGAAAGCATTAGTTCTATCAAGTACTTTAAAGCAACACAGAAATTAGACGAATTCTTCTACAAGATCTCGAGTTCTACTCAGAGTAACATTTTGCATTCAAAAATGATGGACCAGAAACATCCATACCCCCCACCGCATTTACGGTTGTATGGGTAATCTCCTTAAGTGCTTTCTCTTTAGTTCTTACAATAAAGATGCTAAGCCATATTTCGATTGAATTATTGGCATTGTCTCAATGAGTGAGCAGAATGGTAACCAATTCTAAATGGAGTATGTTTAACAACTTTCATAAAACGACCTTTGCATGAGCACTGGTGTATCTACTCTCAGACTCTGGTAAGACTCTAGGGTATGGAAGTTGTTAGGTAGACACATGAAATTAGGCTCGACGGAGAATTAGTGCTCTAGAACAGTTTCTAGCTCTGTTAGATCATCTACTCATCAAATTATGACAATCAACGGAGGGAGGGAAGAAACGCAGACAGAGATATCCATAAGTAGACTAACAGAAAACTTTGTATCACTAAGATAGCTACGAGGCTCTCGCAGTAGCATCTATTTACATATCAACCCGATATACGCGAATGCTCAACCGATGACCACTACCTCGAAAACGTAGGAGAATGCACTTGTAGAGAATAGAACGGGAAAAAACAATACAAGCGCCACATATGACTGCAGGCAAAGCGGGTTATGAAGTTGTTTAAACGGATGACTCCAATTTAGCATAAATGGTTCGAATGTTGTCTTCGCTCGATAGTAAATGAAAATGGCTAATTCAATCAAATGGTAGACGTATAACAAACCATTCTTAACGAAACAAAGAGTAACGATATCCTCTCAAGGAATATACCATTACCCCGTCCCTCAAAGTTAACAAAAATAATCCCTAAACCCTAACACCGTTAGTCCTTTATCAACATAGGACTAACGGTCGTTATCCTACTTATAAAAGCCACAAAACCAATTCCCGTTAACCTCTTATAACAATACCAAGCCCAACCCAAGTCAATGGCCCAAAACCCCTTGGTCAAACCTCCCATATAAACGTTTACAGTTTAAAAAAGGCGGGTAAATCCTTTGTTACTATTCATCGTCGTCTTCATCAATTACCACACGTCACAATCAAAGGGTAAAATCAAATTGAAGGCATGATTCAACAATTCAAGGGTCAAAGTACATCTTGGCAAGGTTAAAACGTCACACAAGTATCTCATTGGCCAATACCCAAGAGGAATGCCACGGTGGACATAAAAGAAGCACAAGGAAATGATTGGATTTGTACTATTTCACTCACAAAACAAGCACACAAGTGTCACATCACGGATTGCCACGCTGGCAATCCGTGTGACAAGAATCTAATCCAACGGTGATTAAGGAGCATCCAATGATTGAGAGATGATCAAAGGCCAATGTTGAGAGGAGCGTGTAACTGAACCTGCACCTAGAAGCTTCTCATTCGGGCTATAAAAAGACCTTCATCCTCACACACATCATATCTTTTTCCAGCATAATTTTTAGTTTAAAATAGCTTTTTGTAATTTTTCTTTTAAAAGAATTTGTAATTTCTTTTAGTCAAGCTTTGTAATCCGTTTTGAAAATTAATGAAATCATAAGTTCAGTTTTTATCATTGATTTTTACTCTTAAACTCTAAATAAGCTCTAGTGTTTGTGTAATGATTCATAAGCTCATGATAAGTTCTGTCTCAGCTCTTACAAGTCTCTAAGCTTGTAATTGAGCTCTAATAAGCTTTAATCTACTAAAACCTTAAAACCATTTAAGTGCCTTAGCTTAATGGATTTTGACATTTGTAAGTGAAGCTACAAAGGAGAGCTTCCAGGAACTTATACTGTTAGTCTAACTAACCAGAGTTAAAAAAAAATAATTTTTTTTTTCGAGTAGACAAGCTCTTGAGCATTTTTGCTTTTTGTTTAGCTAAAGCACACTATAGTTTTCATTTAATTTCCCTTTTGTCATTAAATTCTAGCTTAAATCTGCTAATATACTTATCTAATTCTTATTTATCTATATCTGCTTCAATGTGCATATTGATCAGTCCTAGTTATATGTTTTCAGCTTGAGCAGTTTTAGATTCATTTTTACTTTATATATTTTCATATCCATAAAAACCAAAAAAATTAATTAGCATAATTCTTAAATCTGTGTCTCTTGCTTATTAGCTTATTAATATAAGCTCATTAGAATAGTCATAAGCTATTTGATATCTGGTATTTAGGTTTTGCTAGCTATTATTTTAAATATTAAGTTAAATGGAATCTCTACTAGAAAAAAGAGTGTATTTGTGTTTAGTGGTGTTTGACTCCTTAAAGTCAAACTGAGTTGTGCAATTTGCTTTAGTTAGTTCCATTATCATTTAAATCCAGTAGAAAAGTTATTTTCATAAGTTAGTTTTCAAAATCTAACAAGTATGGTTTGATTTTATAAGAAGTGCACGAGTAAGTTTTCTTTCTTTTAGTAAGCTAGTGATTTTTTGAAACCAACTCTCTTGAGTTTGGCTTTATGCCTATTCAAGTGTTATAAACACACTCAATTAGAGTGTTGTATATGCAGGTTTCGACCACTTGAATCACCGCTAAATTGGTTTTTTACCAATTCTACCAAGTGCATCAGATAGGGTCTACTGCAGTTTCCAAACTGCAGCTCTTTTTAATCACATTCAAGATAGTTTAAGTAGCTTTTAGCCTTTAAAATTCAATAGGTTTTTAGTTTACATACTAGTAATTTAGGTTTAAAACTTATTTTTAAATTTCTAGCTTAATATATAGGGTTAATTCCTAAAAAGCCAAAAACAGTAGTAACTAGTAATTAGCTTCTAAATTTTGAATTTATAGCTTATAGGATTAGATTTTATGAATTAGAATTATAGCTTATATGTTTGTCTATCAGTTTCTCATCAAAGCTCACTTTGAAATAGCTTATTGTGCTTTTTAGCTTATTTAGTTTTTAAGCTCTTTTAGTCATAGTTTCTGAGGTTGCTATTTAGATCATAGGATTTAGTTAGCTTTAAGTGTTTTTAGTCTAAGTAGCTTTATATCAAAAACTAGCTTATTTTTTATTTTATTTTTTCTTTTACATATCCTAAGCATTCTAGAGATAGCTTTATGTTTTGAAAATGAGCCACTTATTGCTCGCTATTATATTTAAGCTCAAAGTAGTTATTAGGGCTTGAATTGTTTTTTTAGTCTTGCATAAGTGCTTATTTAGTTTTCTAGCTTATTAGTTGGCTTTATTTTTTTAGTGTCTATTTAGCTCCATTAGCTTAGGTTAGCTATTCTGCCTTATTTAGTTCTTAAATTTTAGCTTAATAAGTGTTTTCTAGCGTATTTTGTTTAAGAAAAACCAAAAAAAGTAGCTAAGTACTTTCTGTCGTATTATAAGCTGCTTAACAGCTTATTTAGTGCTTTTCACAAAAAGTTTCTTTTAATAAAAATGCTTATTTTCAAGTGCTTAACAACTTTTGTTCTTTAAGTTTTTTTTTTAAAAAAAAGGGGGAAGTGGAAATCGGGGGTGAGCAAGGCTCGAACCCCCGACCTCAACACCTCAACCCTTTTATAAACACACACACCACACTCCCTACCGTTGTGCCCTTGGGTCTTTTCCGTTAGACTCTCACACAATCTAACTTTTATACACATTTTAGCCTTATAAGCTAAATAAGCTGTTTCAGCTTATTTCGCGGCTTATTTGATAAGCTGTGCTTATAAGTTTATTTTTCCTAGGTTTTAATTAGTATAAGCTAATTTCTGTAATTTTTCTAGAATTTTTATAGTTCGTTTAGTATTTTTAAACATTTATTTTCATTAAAAACTTTAAAAAATCATAAAAAATAGAAAAATAATCAAAAAAATATAAATCTTTTTTAGAAAATTTTCTTTTATCATAAAGTTCATAGGAAAATTAGTTTTGCTTTCATAGGGTCTAATTTGCAAAAATTCGATTTTTAAAGAACGAGATTTGTCCCCGTTTTCCTTTTTCTTGTTTTAACGCTCATTTTAACTCTGTTTTTGTTCTAGTTTTCTTTAAACTTACTTTTTAGTCAAATAGAGTCCATTTAAAAAGAAAAATTTAAGTTAGGTTTATTTTTAGACATTTAGGGTTTTTGACCTCCGTTTTGTGGTCCCGTTTTGCGTTTTTAGTTAAATTTTGATTTCCCGTTATTTGTCTCCAATTTGTGTGTTCTCTAAGTCAAGTGATCACAGCCATTGATTTTGGTCAATGTTCATCATCCAATGAGAGACCAAAGGATTGCCAAGGTGGAATTGGCTTCTTGTGAGTGGGGTAGAAGTTTGAGAGTGATGGGTTTGTTTGATGGTGCAGTAGTCGAGGTGAAGAAGAAGATGAATAGTATCAAAAGGATTGCCAAGGTGGAATTGGCTTCTTGTGAGTGGGGTAGAAGTTTGAGAGTGATGGGTTTGTTTGATGGTGCAATAGTCAAGGTGAAGAAGACAGATGAATAGTATCAATGGGGGTTTTGGCGGGTAAATTGTTTTGGGTGATCAGGGTAAAAGTTTGTGGAAGTTTAACAGTTTAGGTCCCTCATATTATATAGTGTGTTTGCATCGTTAGTCCTTTTGGACTGACGCTGTTAGTCCTTAAGGACTAACGACATAAACAGGTTAAGGGATGTGGGCTTAACAGCAGTTAAGGGGTTTTGGGCCAGGTTAAGGTTTTGGGCATTTAAAGGCTTTTATAAGACTTAAGGATTATAAGTCTTTATACATGATGTCTTAATGGGCTGACCCGACCCATTTAATGGGTACGGATTGGCCCATTTAAGATTTCTTCGGTTTTGACTTTACTTTGTTGACTTTGACTTGGTTGACTGTTTGGTTGACTTTTTGGCTTTGACCTTGACTTTTTCACGCTCTTTCCATTCCGTGCTCGGTTTTGTCCGTTTTGGCTTCGTTTTTGTCTTTTTTTGTTGATATCCGTTTCCTGCATAATATAAATGCAAAACACACAAATACAATGTATTTTTGGTATGTTTTTGGTCTTTTAAGTCCGTTTTTATAGGCAAAGGGTATGTGTAATTAAACACATACCAAAATCCCCCATACTAAACTATTGTCGTGTCCTCACACCAACGCTCTTAGGGTCGCAACCCCGATGACATACCACACCTAAAGCCTACCAGCTGGAGCAAATTATCGTGAAGAACCACATCCCTTGCCATGCCAAACACAGTACATGCAAGTAAAATCACAACCCTTGCCATGCCAAACACAGTACATGCAAGTAAGATCACATTACACATATTCACATAGCAGTCATAAGCACATAAATTGTCCCAAAAACAAAACCACGTTTCGCACAGTTCAGAAAACAGTTCAAAACACATTTGAGTATCATTTTCCCCCAACGGAAAAACAGTAAAAATGGGGCTACGAGAACTCACCTCAATAGCAACAGATAGCAACCGCACAAATCACAATAAGCAACGCATAAATAATCTCAACGCACGCTCAGCAGTACCCGGCCACGACCTAACATAAATTTTACCTCATAAATATTTGCACAAAGTTATCTTATTGTACAAGCGGTCATCTTTTATTCACACGAAATCCTCATCCATTTCACAAAACCTTTATCCTCGTTTCCAAATTCATACTCTCATTACAAACTCTTTACCCTTGTTTCAAAACCTTTATCCAAAAACATGGTTGTGTGGTGGTTACGCAAAACGACTCAATGCACTTGGGCTAAGCGCGACATCAACACCGAATACTCAGAACATAGCCAATAATGAAAACGAAAACAGCTGACCAAACGGACCAAGAGAATCTGACGAGAAATACGCGAGAATTCAAAGGTCGAAATAAACGAATAACCATCTCAAAAATGATACGATACATATATGCATATATATATATATATACTTATTATATATATATATATGGTTACTTTAAATAAAATAGAATAAGATAATATTTTATTATTATTTTGTCTTTTTATCGGGCTCTGCGGAATAAGTATAAAGAAAATCCTATCGTCTTATTATATTCGGGATTAAATCGTTTAATCTTATCACTTAATGCTTACAAAAGTCACTTTTTTGTCTTTTAGTCGGTTTGCACAAGTATTCATTTCAAAACATTTTCTAAGTGTTTCATTTTCACAAAATTTTGACATGACCCATTCGTTCGTAAAAGATCTCCAAGGGTTTTCAAACCTTATATTTCAATGACTTTAACCAGTTTCCGACTAAGTCCTTTCATTTCAAAGCGTTTAACCAAGCAATGTCCATAACCAATCGCGTTGACCAT
>BQNB010027822.1:0-57253 GCA_026074375.1 Tanacetum coccineum
TCTTTAGTGGATGTAATGTGATTGAGGTTGTGGTTTTTGATTACAATTATCGTTAACGGGATTTTACAGGTCTATGATTAAAACCGATACGAAGTTAACGGGATTTTACAAAATCAATAGAAAATCGTGAATGAATAATTGTTTGTGTTTAAGGTTTGTTTGATGTGGTTTGATTATCTTTTAAGTCCTTGTTGATGGTTTAGGTCGATGTTTGTTTCGAAAGTGAGTCACCAAAATTTGGTCAAATGAAAAAATTGCATATTTTGCCTGATAAATTGCATATTTCGCTTGATTTCATGCATATTTCGCTTGAATACATGCATATTTCGCTTGAATACAATCATATTTCACTTGGGAAGTGACATATTTCGCTTGAGAATGCATAATTAGCTTAGAAATGCATAAATCGCTTAAAAATTCATAAACTGCTGGACCAAACCGCTGGTTTAATTCACCAGTTGAAAAATTGCATGTTTCGCTTGAGATCTTGCATATTTCGCTTGGGGACTTACATATTTCGCTTGAAACAACCTGTCATATTTCGCTTGAAACATGTTCCGGTTCATTCAAAACATATTTCGCTTGATTCATACCTGCATATTTCTCTTCGAGCAAAATACGTATTTTTCACACAAACTCACCAAAATCAAACCCTTTTTGACCTTTTAACTTGATTTTTCTTGCACAACTAGTTACCTTATGCCTAGATCTTGCTTAAACACATAAACATAAACACATCTAAGCATAAAAATCCGAGTTAGACTTTTTGAACCAAGAACAAATAAAGTTACTTAATAACTCACGAATTTGATATTGTTTAGCCACAAGAATCATACATAAATCCACTGTAGCTCTGATGCCAATTGTAAGATCCTGTATAATACTTCACTTCATATCATACAACACGAATCAAACTAGAAAAGAGATAAAGAGAGTTGATCTTTTAGAGAGAGAAAGAGGAGAGAGAGTTGAGAGAAAGTGAGAGAAAAAAAGATAAAAGATTAATTAGAAAGTGATCAACTAACTTTTCCTTGGTGGAAAAGTTATATATATATATATATACCCCGACACATTAAGTGACGCATGGGATATTTAACTAGGACCCGGGCTCGGGTTTTGCTTGGGATTAAACCCTAAACATATACAATATTAGATTAACTATCGAGCCCGATTCATGATATTATACTATTACAACATTAACTAATTAAATGACCGAGACTCGTACACGTAATGAACGAACTTCCTGTTCGGCTCAATATTTTGAGGCTAACAAATAGTAAATTACAAACCCCAAAATGGTTAAAACAGCTATCACGATGGTCTTGGGGGACTTATGTCCATGTGGCGTAAGCACCCTTGAACATAGTCTTGAACAGTTTAACCGCATGACGACTTATTGTAGGGTCATAAAACCTATAAAACGATGCATTGGCACACATATAAACTAAACTTGCAGACTATGCTCTATGGTAACTCACAAAAGAAACCAAAACAACTAGCTGAACTATTTTATACATTGGTTCATGTTTACTTAGTATTGGGTCAGGTCTGATTAGCTTTGGGTCTGCTCATTTTCAAGATTCTGGGACTGGTCTTTAGGAATGTAATAGAGTTTATATTATTGATAAAGATCTCGGGGTATTTTTGAATGATAAGTGTTCTTTAGGAATTATAACATCAGTGGTTATTAGGGATTCAGTTTCAAATATTGTCTCAATGAGGTATGTGGGATCAGTTTGTAGGTATGGGTCTGTTTTGGTTTGCATAAATGACTTTAATCTGTTCGAATACTCAGTTCCACTTGACATGATTCAGGTTGCTGAAATTTTTCAAATTACTCTAAGCATAAAGTTCAGTATAGGTCTTTACCCAAAAAAACTAAAGTTTAGTATTGGTTGTTACTCACGTTTATTAGATACTGTTGGTGATCCAGTAAGTGTTTGTGTTCAATGGGTATTAATTCGACATGATGTAATATTTAAGTATTATAGCATGGATTCTGGTTGCAGAAATTTATCAGAGGGTATTTCAGTTAGCTTTCTTTGGTCAGAGGGTATGATTTCAGTAACGCATTCAGTAAGTATTAAAGGTTCAGCTTCTAATTTTGGTTCAGGATAAATGTGGGTATTAGTTCTGCTAGAAATAAAAGTTCAGCAAGCAATATAGATTTATAGTATAAAAAGGTTTCAGGCTCAAGTATTGGTTCAATTTGTAATAGGTCTGTTTGGATTATATGTTCAGGTTTCAAGAATATTTCTGTGAGTTACATTGTTCTAGTTTATGTCTGCATTACTAGTTGTTCAGTGGGAATTAAAAGTTTAATGAATCATACAGTTTCAGTGTGTAAGGAACGGTCAGGCTACTTAATAGGTTGTGTAAAAGACTATGTTATCCCAAATAACTAATCCATAACACAACTAAAAAGCATACCAATAAGCTTAAATAAGCCACGTACCAAAGAGAAAAATAAGAAAAGAGAAAGAAGTTTAGAGAGATAAAGTGGAAAGAGAAATCTAAAGAGAAGGAATAGAGTAAGATGATTATTATGTGAGAAATAGTAACCAATACCCTCCTAACATGCTAGGAGGGGTCTATTTATAGTCCAAGCCATATACTAGGCGTATAGACTTGCTTACTTGGGCCGGGCTTGGTTTGTGTTGGGCTTTAGCCCAAAATATGGACAATATTAGCTTAAAGTCCAAGCACGTTAAACCCGACTAGCCTATTACAATATAAGACTAATTGTGACTAAGACGACCGATAACATTCTTGTTTGACTTATATAGAAATAAGGCTAACAATCTCCCCCCATGTTGAGGTTGAATTTTATCTCCCCAATGTTGACATTTTTGTTGGAGGTTATCTTGAGTTGGCTTTATCTTCCCCAATGTTGAAGATTTGATTTGACTCTTGAGCTTTTCCTTATTTGGTCTTGTCTTCGTCTTTTCTTGTTTATAATGGCTCTGTTCATTCATGCTTAAGACGACCAATAATATTCTTTTGGTGTCATTTATGTGATCTTGATCTTGAGCCTTCATCTTTTGACTTTGAGTTCTTGAGATCTTTTAATCATGCATCGTCTCCTTGACTTGAATCATCTTGATTTGACTTTCTTGATCAACTTGTACTTTTGACCGACATGCTCATACGTGTCTTGAAAGCTTTCAACATCCTTTTCTTCATCAAGGCTAACAATCTCTTCTATCGAATGTTTCTTTGGTTAACAATCTCTTCAAAAGATGATTCTTGATTTGACTTTGAAGATATTTGATGATGAGAAAGTTCGTGATTATCAGAGTTGCTGAATTTGACATGAACTTGAGCTTTCTAACTGATAACATTCTTGTTGCATTTAAGCTGAATGAATGACTTTTGAAGCTTGAGTATTTGCACGTGATAATGAATCCGACTTTGCTGGAATAGGGCTGCAACACCGACATTTGTACCTGCATTTAAATGTTAGTAATAAACATCATATATAGACGAAATGTCTTTGTCATTCGTCGATTTTAGGTTGCGATAACCACCGGTTCCCCATTTTATAGTATAACTACTGTACCTATGATCAGGTAGATTCAAAGAATCTCCTTGACAGGGTTTCCAACTCAAAGCATAGGATCTTCTAACACAGATGTATTAGATTTACCATGCTTGCTTGTTATCATTACCGAAATATCTCAAAGCAGAAAACACAGTAAGAGTGAATCTGATAGTTACTATATTTCTGATTAAGTCGTCAATTCATTTACTGGACCAAAATCGATATCCAGTTATCACAAGCTTGATTCATATAGAATCTTAAATCTTGCAAGGTCAACTACCGCGGAGCTGTTTGAGGCTGACTTAGAAAGGTGTTTTCTTTAGTTACTGTGTATAACTAAAGAGTATCACTCTAAATTTCTGGCAAGATCACAAGGATAACGCGTAGGTACTCTTTGTATACCATAAAGGTTGTTTAAGGATGAACAACTAAATGTTAAACATGGATGTTGTCCTAATGAAATTTATAATAATGATGATCTCTCTTGGCTTAGCCTCGATTTGTGCACTTTGTTTAGTAATCGGAGGCTGGTGGAAGCTGACATTGCCACTCTTATTTCAATATCAACAATCTAGGAGTGTGATGTCAATAGATAACGTGTGTATCTCCATGATAAATGAGACAAGTCTCTTTTGAGAGAAACTCGAATGGTTGGGAAAGGTTGTGCATTGCATCATTGGGTCTTTCTTCAATACCAACAATTATCTTTGTGATTTTGATAGATTATGTATTGACCTGGTTTCTGCCTAAGTTGCGTGGAGGGCTTCTTTCTTTTCACCTAATCCGTAATGTCTTTTTAATTCTTCAACCCCTTTAATGTCTTTACAAGACATCATCCCTAATACAACCTTGTTGTGATTGTTCCAATGTTAGCTCAACCTTAGTCGGCATTATTCCCTTATTTTCATTCATCTCCAATCATACCTAAGAACTTTAGGTCTATGTATGGAGTGTCCTTGGTTAGATCCTCGGTTTCTGGTTGGATCATAGGAACTTTATACCTATCTTAACCGCATTATGACTTCATTCACGTCGTGGGATCAATTGGTTGTTGGGTATAGAGAATCCAACAATAAAACTTTTGATCACAGACATTTTGAACTAATCCCCTTTCACGTAGGGTGCTCCGAGCATTTCAAAATTGGTTTGCACATGAAGGGATGAGTTGCACTTAGAGTCTTAGTAGATCACATTCTTTCTATATCACATTTTAATCACATTTTCTCCCCTTATTTAAAATAATAAATCTCTTAGTATTTGAAATACCAATTGATTAAAATTTATGACATGAAAAATTCCATGGGGAGAAAAATTATACCACGATATTGCATGAATTCATTTTTCTAATAACTCCCCTTCAACACAGTATGTGGGATACCACTAATTTTTAAAACTTGACATTACAAGGAAAAAATAATATGACACCACAAATATGTTGAAGACGGAGTGAGATGCCTTAGTGAACAATGTATATTATTAATTGACATTATAATTTCCACATTTTAATTTCACGAAATGTTTTTGGATACATAAAATTGACATTTATGAGATGTACCCAAAATACATTAAAAGGCTTTTGGTTTTAAAAGCTCCCCCTCAAAAACTGATATACATAAATATGACATTTTGAGAAAAATTGATACCATAATTTTTTAAACTTATTTGAGGAAGGGAGTGTTGAACACACAATTTTAACAAATACCACTTTTTATGGAAAGATACCACAAATTATATTGTAAACAATTTGACATTGAAAGTTCTTTTTGAAAAATTATGTTCAACGGTTTTTAAAAACCATGATAGAAGACTTCTCTTCTATTTTTAGAGTAAGCGCACTGAAGCGTACACTTCCCTAACATTTGGGTCCGGGTTACAGTCTGAGGTAACTGTAAGCCATTGTCATGAGCTCAAAACTTTTGAATGTTTTGTCTGGGAGCCCAAGACCTGAGAAATTTAACTTTCTCGTTGATAGGATAAGTTATCTAAAAAGATACACTTTCCTTACAATTGGGTCCGAGTTATGCACTGAAATATACATAAGTCATTGAGAAAATTAGAAATGACATGTTTTGAAATGTTTGAACTCTTGCTCGAACTTCATTTACACACCCGTGTCAATGTTATTCGACATTTCTAGGTACGTAAATGTTATCACTTCCAAAAGACACATCGAGAAGATTCTTTTTGGTATTTTCTAATTTTCTGATTTTATATTTTGTTTTTCTATATTTTATATTTTTGTATTTGATTTTCTTAATTTTATATTTTTGTATTTTTTTTCATAAATATTTACAAGTCGATGTTTGATGTATATCAAGCAGATTCGTTTGCCAGAACCTCCAGTTCTTCTGGAGTCAAACATCTCATACCGAGTCGTCTGACGAGATACTTAAACCTATCTTCCGACAGAGCTTTAGTAAACAGGTCAGCTAACTGGTATTCAGTTCCGACAAAGAATAATTCAACTATACCCTTTTCAACATGTTCCTTTATGAAGTGATATCTGACATCAATGTGCTTGGTACGGGAATGCTGGACTGGATTGCACGAGATGGCTATGGCTGCCTTTGAATCACAATACATAGGTATTTTGTCAAAGTGAAAGCCATAATCTGTGAGCTGAGTTCTCAACCATAGAACTTGAGCGCAGCACGCAGATAGAGACACATACTCGGCTTTTGCTGAAGACATTGAAGTACAGTCCTGTTTCTTTGACGACCAGCTGACTAGCTTATCACCTCCTAGAAATTGTATTCCACCAGATGTGCTTTTACGTGTATCGAGACAGCCCGCGTGATCCGAATCTGAAAAAGCAGTTAGTTCGAAACTGGTGTCCTTCGGATACCAGAGTCCCATGTTAATGGTATTCTTAAGGTACCGAAAGATCCGTTTAACCTCCTTGAGGTGCTTTTCAGTTGGTCTCGCTTGATAACGAGCACAATAACATGTTGCATGTACAATATCCGGTCTACTTGCTGTTAAGTACATGAGTGCTCCGACCATGCTATGATATTTCGTTTGGTCAATAGGAGTTCCACTCAAGTCAGCATCTAGGGGTTTAGTAGCCATTAGAGTACCAACGCTATCACATGAGGTCATACCATGCTTTTTAAGTATCTCTTGAGCATACTTAGCTTGGTTTATAAAGATACCACGTGGGGATTGGTGGATCTGAATTCCTAAAAATAATTTGAGCTCTCCTATCATAGATATTTCAAAGTTGTTGTGCATTAATTTTTCAAACTTTTTGGAAAGTTTTGGGTTCGTAGAACCAAAAATAATGTCATCAACATAAATTTTCACAAGCAATATGTCTTCCCCTTTTTTAGTAATGAAAAAAGTTGGATCAATAAAACCTTTTGAGAATCCTTTAGATACCAGGAAGTTAGAGATTTCATCGTACCATGCCCTTGGAGCTTGTTTGAGTCCATATAAAGCCTTTTTGAGATGATAGACTTTGTCAGGATGATGCGGGTCTATGAATCCGTATGGCTGATTGATGTACACTTCTTCCTTTAGAGGACCGTTAAGAAATGTTGTCTTGACGTCCATCTGGTATACTGGAAATGATTTGTGTGTAGCATACGCCACGAATAATCGGACAACTTCCAATCGAGCGACTAGAGCAAATGACTCTTCGAATTCGATTTCTTCTTGCTGGCTGTATTCCTTAGCTACAAGACGAGCTTTGTTGCGAATTACAGTACTCTCCTCATCACGTTTGTTTTTCCAGAGCCACTTCATGTTAATGAAATTTTTGCAGAGTGGTCTGTCAACTAGTTCCCATACATCTAATCGATTAAACTGGTGAAGTTCTTCCTGCATAGCTTCAATCCATGCAGAATCATCCATGGCTTCTTTGTTTTTCTTTGGTTCTGTTCGACTCACGGTGAGTACGAACATACATATCTCGCCATCTGTTTCTAGCTGACGTCATGTTCTAATTGATTAAGAAAGATTTCCAATGACTTGTTCTAACGGATGATCTTTTGTCTAACGATGTTCTGAAGGATGTCATTGATAGAATGTGTGCATGTTTGATGAGTCAACATATCGAGAAGATGTCTCCCCTCGTTCTTGTACTGGTGTACTAAAGAAGTTGATAAATTCGTCTTCTTAAACTTATGCATTTTCTTTTGGAGTTTCTGCTTGATTAATGTTTTTAATAGGAGTGACAGTTGGTGCTTGACTTGTAGTTTCAGGTGTTGTTTGAATGTTCAGAGGTGTATCTGCAGCAACGGTTTTTGAAGTAGATGGAGTTGTGTGTTTTTGTTGACGTTGATTAGGTGTATCAGCAGTAGTTGCAGCGGAAGAGTTTGACACAACTTGAGTGGTTCCAATGAGTAATTCATCGAACATTAGACTAAATAGAAAATCCATCTCTTTTGACGTTGTTACTGTCTCGGCTGTATGAGTAACATTTTCTTGACTTTGGGGACCCAGACTTAAACTGTTTTGTTCAAGTGCCGTTGTCGGACATTGTGGTGCGGAGTTAGAACTGATATGATCTGACACCATATGAGGCAGTTCGTCAATGTTAACATGAATGGTTTCAACTATTACTCTTTTTCTCTTGTTATATACCCTGTAAGCTCTTGATTGAGTAGAATACCCTACAAAAATACATGCATCGCCTTTTACCCTAGCAAAAAATAGCTTGCATAATCTTTTTCTTTCATTTTGTCAAGATTTTCACCATCTCTGACGATGTAGCAAAGAGAGCAAAAAATGTGAAAGAACTTAACAGACGGTTTCCAGCCTTTGATGATGTGGTAAGGTGTTTTCTTATATCGAGGAATGACAAGTAAACGGTTTTGAGTAAAACATGATGTGGCAATTGCTTCAACCCAAAAGTACAGAGGAACTTTAGCGGCGCTTAGCATTGTTCGAGCAGCCTCAACAAGAGTACGGTTTCATCTTTCGACAACGCCATTTTGTTCAGGTGTTCGAGCAACGGATGTTTGGTGTTTAATCCCTTCTTGAGCAAATTATGCATGAAGAGTTTTATTCAAGAATTATGTGCCTTTATCAGTTTAAACTGTTCTAACTTGAGCATGAAGGCCTTTTGAAACAAGTTTGAGGAAATCGATAAGGAACTTTTGTGTTTTTCAACCTTTGACTCAAGAAGTGAGTCCAAGTATATCTAGAGTAGTCATCAACAATTACGAGAACATATTTCTTTCCATTAATACTTTCTACCCGCATGGGACCACATAAGTCCATGTGTAGAAGTTGTAACCGTCTTTTGGAGCTTGGGGTAGTCTTTGTGTGAAAAGACTTTCGTTTGGCTTTCCCTAACTCACAAGAAGAACAAAGATAATCTTTGACACATTTTAACTTTGGAAGACCAATCACAATATTATCCTTTGACAACAAGTTGATGGAATCGAAGTTCAAGTGAGAAAGACGACGATGCCATAACCAAGTTTGTGACGACAAAGCTTTAGACATTAAGAAAATTGGATTGGGAGTAGATGTGTCTTGAAGAGTGATGGAATACAGATCTGTGCCATGAGAACCTGTGAGAAGATCATTTCCATTTAAATCACGAATATAACATGTAGACTTCCGAAAAGCAACTTCCAAATTTGCATCACAGAATTGACCAACAAAGAATAAATTTGTGGATTCAGCCCTTAATCGCATACACCTTTTTTGCTAAGTGATATTTCCCTGAACCAGATCTCCATAACCAAGAATCGGTGCAATTTGATCATTTCCAAACTTCATCGTACCCATAAATGTTTCCATAAAATTACTTAGAAGCTTGAGATTTCCCATCATGTTCTTTGAGCACCCAGAGTCGACGATGAATAGAATTATATCTACGAGCTGCAAAAGAATTAAAAGACAATGGAGTATTGGATAGAGTGAAACACCTAGGAGTCATAGGTTCCAAAATATTAGCAGTTCTAGATTCATTTCCTAGAGGCATACTAACATTTGTGTTGACGGATTTTACGTATTGGGTACTTAGGTTTCATTTGTATCCAGATGGTGTAAACTTAGGATACCACCAACTACATGTCTTACTAACATGCTCATATAGCTTCCTAATAGTGCTTCTCGGTTTCTGGTTAGTAGATTTTGAAGCAATTGTTCTCCTAAGGGATGTTGCAATATATTGGTTCACAGTTCGTTTGGGTTCTCTAGTACAAATAGGCACAGCCATGGACATTTTAGTCCTAGAATTCACGCCATTAATATCGTGAAGAACACACATATCATGATTTTCATTCAACACACATTTTCCATAAGTAACATAAACAAAGTTTACATTCGAGGTCTTAGCATTCAAACTGTCATTACACGCAGTTACATACGTTTTATTATTTGAAAACTTAAAATTCCTACGGTGGTCTTCTACTTCTTTCTTCTTCCCTTGACTATTATTAGGCATGACTCTATCTTCCAATTGATTGCTTTTAAGCCGTGGTCTGCTAACACTAGTAGTGGGAATTACTCCTGTAGAGAAAGATACGCGTTTGTTAGTTTTCTTAATGTCTTGAGGAAACTGTGGTGTTCTAGTTTGATTAGGCTTTGTGTGCACTTTATACATTCCTGGAGCAATCACATTTGTATTCTTTAAAATTGACATCACATTCTGAGGCAAAATCTATGCAGTGAGTGGTTTTGAAAAATCATTGGACGCATTATTTATGGTAAATGACTTTGACTTTGAAAAATCTGTCTTTGCAAGAGAATCTAAAAAGTAGCCGTTTTACCTAAACTGATTGTCTTTGACTTTTAAAAGCATTCGGTTGTCGAATAACCGATGATTTTTCAAACTTAGTTTTCACAGATTTTCCTTTCATCTTTTTTATGAGTTTCTTCAACTCACTTATTGCAATTCCTTTGTCATGTAATTGAGCTTTCAAGTCTTAAATTTCCAAATATTGTTCACGTTCTTTCAGAAATACGTTTGATTGATTTTCTTTGAAAGCTTTATCTTTTTTTATCTGTTCTTTACATTGTTGTAAAGCAAGTTCAAGATTAATCGCATGTTTCTGAAGTGCTTCAAAACTCTTTGACGTTGTATTACTTTTTGAAAGCTCTTTCTTAAGACGTTCACATTTGACAACTTGGTCCACATAATCACATTGTAAATCAGTGAATTCATCGAGAGTAGTATACACACCAAGTATAGCATTCATGTTATCAGCATAATTATATTCCCTAGAAAGTCGGTCGATTTCATTCAAAAACTGTGTTTTTTGAGTTTCCAATTGAGATTTGAGTGAGTCTACTTCATGTTCAAGAGAATTAAAGTATCTCAAATCAGCAACCATTTCCTCTTTTAAACACAAGTTAAATTTTTCTAAATCAGCATTGATTCTTTGAATTTAGGAACAAAAATTTCCTTCAATTGTAGTTTGAATGAATGGATCTATGTGACCAAAATATGTTCTTTTAGCCATTGTTTGTTTGCAACATTCCACTCCATCACAGATTAGTCAACACTTACTTCTAATTTTGAAAAGTTCTGTTAGAAGCATTTAATATTTTTGATCCCATAAAAATGGATTCATCACCCCGTTTTTCTTTCTAACAAAGTTGTTTTGTTTTATTAAAAATACCCCCCTCATTTGAAAAATTCATTCTTGACAGGTGTATGACTCATTTTTTACCTTTCTGAAAAATATCGTTGTTCAGATGACTTTTCACATTGTGGAATGAATAAATAATAATGATTATTTAATTTTTCATAATCAAAAGGTCTGATTAAATCGCTTAATTTTGATCGACTTTCTTGGGCAAGACAAATCGTTTTGTCAGATTCAGGGGCTAACATTAAAGCAAGGTTATTATTATAGCATCCTATATCATACATACGAGGATTCGATCCGTGAGATTTCTTAGAACTCAGGTTAAAGACAAAACTCATTTTACAATTTACGATTAATCATATTCATTGTTTAAACGATTGAAACCCTGTTTTGGAAACAATAATCATCCAAAGCTTTGACCTTATTTCTAAAGAAATGACCTTTTTCAATATCTTTAGGTCTTCCAACGAGTTTTATAAAACTTAAAATCTGAGCTTCTTCTTTTTCATATACATTTATGGATATGGTTTCATGATGTCAAAAACACTTTTTTCCGATTTTTGAAATCGTTATGATTTAAAACTTTTATCATTCAAGTATATTCATTAAAACTTTTTTAGATTCCATTTTGTTATGACATTAAATCCCCTTCAAGCTTTTGCATAAATCAATTTGCCACATTTTGACCATAATTCACATCAAGATACTCAATCTAGGTGCAGTTATCTTGGAACTTTCTTAAGGTCTTTGAACATCAACTGAAGTACGTTTGACAGTTCATTGCTTGCTTCTTTGAAATGGTTATTTGATGATTCTAAACTATTATTTTTTGGTTTTGAAATCCTATAATTTCATAACACCTTTCAATTTTATCAACTAAAGCCTAGTTTGATGTGTTCCTCCAAAAATTTTAATTAATAACGGTTTTTTGCTGTCATCAAATTCACATTTAGTTTCTCAATTAAAGGAAGCAATGCAAATCACGTTTCTTTGATTAGCAAGATCATTATCATCCTGGTCATCCTGTTCTCTATCATAAATCATATCCAATGAATCAATAATTATGTTATGTTCATCTTGTTCAACCGGATATGTGTCATTAACAAATTCAGGTTGCTCAGGATGTTCACTTTCAATGGCAAACACATTATAGATATCATCATTATTTTTTACATTTTGCAATGGCTCAACATCAAAGATGGCGGTTCCATAATTGTCAGCACAACACGGAGTAACCTCTTGAATCTATGCTACGTACAATAATGGCTTCTAATAATTCCTAATCTTCATGGTTCATCATCAGTGTCACCTTCAATCACTTGCCTACATTTAACTGAAATCCAACTCCGCTTTGCTTACATCCCACAATAGCATTTTCCACCTTGGATAACTGCATCCTTTTGCCCCGTTTCAATTTTTGACATTCCCTTGCTACATGCCCATATTCCTTGCAATTATAACACTGAATCCCAACATGCTGCACCACCTGTGTACCTACATTCTCCCTAGCCCTAGCAACATTGACTACCCTCTGATTATCATACCCAGTGCCTCTGTTAATTCTTGGAGTATTGTCCTGATTTGCTCTACTGGTGTTTGATGAAGTTCTGAGTTTGTTGTTGGTAGGTTTGTAGGATTTCTTAATTGATAGAGAAATCAAAGCCATGAGTTTATCAATCTCCTTCTCCTTTGCCAATTGTCATCATCTTCAACAACCATAGTAGGTTCTTGATCATAAGTGGGTGGAGAAGAGTTGACAATTGCTTTTCCTCTGGTTCTAGTAGCAGCTTGTTATGATTTGGTTGAGGAATTGTTAGTGTTGTGAGTAGGATGGTTTTGAGGATGGTTAAACGGTTGTATGTTGAGCAACAAGTGCAAGTAATTAGGCAGTACGTGCTAGGTCTTTTCCAAGCTCTTAATATTCATTGACTTCATTCTTGTATTGCTTCAAAATGTCCATAAAGTTTATGGGGTAGGAGACAGTTTTTCAATTTTTGACATCTGCTATAACAAGTGTCACAGAACCTTTGCCATTCTGTTGTAATTATATAGAGATATTTTCATAAGAAAATATCTAAGAAATCATAAATATCTAAATCTATTTTCTATCTTTTTTCTCTCATCTCTCTCTTTCTTGTTTCGATTCGTGTTGTGATTTTATGAAGTGAAGTGGTAAATCGGGATCCTACACAAAGTGCCATGGCAATGAAGAAAGAAGAATGCACAACTTATTTGGAGATCAAAATGAAGGACTTGAAATATCGTGAATGAGAGATTGCAATGCAGGAATATAAACAACGTCAAGAAGACATGAGGTTCTGTATGCAACCATATGATCACTTGACTAGGGATGATGTTGGGCCAATTCAGTGCCCAATGATCTTTTACTTGGATCTGAATAGAAATTATCCAGAGTGTTAGATAACCTTTAACAATACTAAGGTCACTGAGTAGATGTGGCAAAATAGATGGGTTGAGTCATGGGTCTAGATGGGTTTGGGTCTAAATGGGTCTTCTAGAAACATGGGTCTATATGGGTTTGGGTCTAGATGGGTCGCGTCTAGATGGGTTGGTTCCGGGTCTAGATGGGTTTGGTACCTTAATTTTTTTTAACGTTTGTTGCCCGTTTTCGACCGTTTTTGTGCGTTTTCGATCTATTTCGACCGTTTTGACCGATTTCGACCCTTTTTGACCAATTTCGACCGTTTTTGACTGATTTCGACCGTTTTTGATTGTTTTTGACCGATTTCGATCGATTTTGACCGTTTTCGACCGATTTCGACGGATTTTGACCGTTTTTGACCGATTTCGACTATTTTCCATCGGTTTCGACCGATTTCGACCGTTTTTAACCGATTTTGAACCTTTTTGATTTTTTTCGACCATTATAGAACCTTTTTGACCGATTTCATTCGTTTTTGACCCTTTTTTGTGCGTTTTCAACAGTTTCCGTTCGTTTTCTGACTTTTTCAATATTTTTTAACGTTTTCGTCCGTTTTTAAATGTTATGAGACGTTTATGTACGTTTTCGTCCATTTTTGTACGTTTTGTTCGTTTACATACGTCCTTCTCCATTTTCCTCTGTTTTTCTTTGTTATTCTACGTTACGTTCACTTTCATACATTTTGTACGATTTTATACGTCTTCATACGCTTTTATACATTCTTATAAAAAGTACTAGAACGGATAAAACATTTGAAAATGTTCAAAAACGTATCTAAGCGTACAAAAACAAAGAAAAACGCACAAAACGAACGAAAATAGACAAAAACTTAGATATCGTAAGAAAGCGTAGAAACACGTAAGAAAATGGAGAAAAACGATTAAAGACGTACGAAAACGGTCAAAATTGGTCGAAATCGGTCAAAAATGGTCGAAATCATTGAAAATCGGCCGAAAATGGTCAAAAACGGTCAAAACAGTCGAAATCGGTTAAAAACAGTTGAAATCGATCAAAATCGGACGAAAACGGTCGAAGACGTGTGAAAATGGTCGAAATCGGTCGTAAACGGTCAAAATCGTCGAAATAGGTCAAAACAGGTCAAAAACGATGGAAAACAGTCGAAATCGATCAAAATCGGTCAAAACGATGGAAAACGGTCGAAATCAATAGAAAACAGACGAAATCGGTCGAAAATGGACGAAATCGGTCGAAATCTGTTGAAATCGGTCGAAATCGGCTAAAATCGGTCATAAACGGTCAAAATTGGTAAAAAAAGATCGAAATCGGTCCAAAACGTATAAAAATGTTAAAAACGGATGAAAAATGCTATACCCAACAAGACCCATCTATAAATATTAAAGGAGATCCAACTAGACCCGTCCCTTAAAAATATTTACCTAACTAGACCCATCTATAATATTAAGGAAAAAATGCTAGACCAATCTATAAATTTAAGAGAGACCCATCTAGACCAATCTTTTAAAAATATTTAACCAAGTAGACCCAAATTTAACCAATGGGTCTAAAATTGCCACCTCTACCACTGAGGGATTTGCAACCTCTACTACTGAGTGAACATTTACTCAGTGAGTTACCTTCAAGTGCTCAACCTGAGTCTACAAGAAAGACTTAACCTTTCAGTGAGGCGACACTCAGTAAAAGAAGTCCCTAGGCCAAAGAAGAAGGTGATGGGTTCAGTGAGTTGTGGCAACAGACCCACTAAACCCTATATGATCTCCTCAACTAGTAAGACCCTAAAGACAAGAGCCTCAACTAGTAAGGTCAGTATTTACCTTAGAAAGTGTGTTTGTCCCATTCCTAGATTAGAATTATAATAGAGGCAAACAGTATAATATGTACTGGTCCAATCAACCTTGGGACACGCACTTATCACCCATGTGGGTATGACCCTACCTAAGCACTATAAATAGAGATGCCTTGTAAAGGAGTAGGTTAAGTTTGTGCATTCAAAGTTGTATCTTTCATAAACACCTAATCCTCCAAATCAACTAAGTCCCTAAACAAATTCAGTAGGTTAGCATAGTTGTCGACTGATGCGGTTGTTGTAAATGTACTAGTTTTACAACTCCCTAGGCAGAGCACCTAACCATTGTAGTGTAGTATAGGCAAGACTCGGGGGTTGTTATCGTTCTCTAGGGGAATAGGTTGGGAAGGCTCAAACATAATATAATTAAGGTCTAAGGGGTTCAGAGAAGATTATTTTTGGTGTTTTTATATTCATAGAAAGCATGTAAAATTCAGGTTTTAGAGGTTGGTTTTGGTTTTAACTAATTTAACTAAAAATAAATCTAAACTAATTTTGGCAAGAACTTATATGGTAAATGAACGGATTTACTTAATCATGCACTACTTCTTAGTTTGCTTCTCCTAATCCTATTGCTTTGTCACTCTTACGATGATATGTGTAAGTATTTCCTAATTCATGAACAAATTGCATGAATCCGCTGTCTATGTAATATTCCGTTAAGGCAACGCATAGGTAAGGTAGTATGAAGACTATTACAAGGCCCCTAAGAGTACATTACATGCATTAAAACACTTAAGAGGATCAACCATATTAGGGGTAAGGTAGTATGAATAATGTTACCGATGATATCCTTTCTACACACTCGCTTTTCCTTAGACGTCTATGCCAATTTAATATCTTATGGCTAGTTTTCTAAAGCCTAACGTGCACATCCATCACAAGAAGCAATATTAAAAGGAGCTACAAACTAAGTTTCATGCAATCATAAGTAAATGCTAATGGATCTAGCCTAGCATATTGTAAGGAAGCGAAGAACAAGAATCAATCAAACAACACATAGATATATTGAATGATAAAAGATAGAAGACTTCACTTGATTAAAACATGTGTTTAAGGCTGATACAAGAGGGTTTTGACACCCTAAAAACGAACCAAATAGCTGCTACAATCGACTTCTAAAGGTAGGGTTTGGTTCCCAAAAGTTACACACTTAAAAACCTAAAAACGAGTTTATATATATAGAAAAACGGGCGCGACAGCGTTGCGTTATAATCCTGACGCCATCGCCCCGCTAAATCTTCTAGGGCTTCTTTAAGTCGGTTGGATCCTGATGCCGTCATCAAAATCCTAACGCCATCCTTTGTACGTCCTGACGCCGTCACAATGAATCGTGACGCCGTCTCCAGCCACTGTACGCATTTTCTTCATGAGATTTAGTGTAGAGTTGTAGTCTTGTCCGTTTCTTCTCCAAATGAGCCCAAGTCATGTGTATTCCTTCCAAAAGCCATCCTAGTGCTAAAAACACAAAAAGGAATAATTAAGTACATAATTTAGACATATTTGCATGATTGAGGGGGTTAAATGACCCCGAAAAAGTGTATAAAATAACACCTCGACTTAGCATAATACTTTGATTTATGCTAAGTTATTAGTAAGGAGATCACACACACACACGCATACATTGTTATTCAATCCTCATTGTTGTTCCGCAAACAATAAGGTATAGTTCTTAACATGGTTCTAAAAGGCGCGCCATGGCGCCGCAAAGGCGCGAGGCGTGACCTCCACGCCACGCTATAGACCAAGGCTTGGGGTTAAAGCTTGACGTGAGATGAGGAGTAAAAAAACATGATAAGACGCGAAAAAACGTGATGCGTGGAGGCTTTTTTGAATTCAGTTTCGATTAAATCGTATTTTTATATATAAATGAAAAAGATTACATGCAAAGATAGTTTCTTGACTTTATTCCTTATGTATGACACTTTTTGTAAACTCAATATATTTGTAATATGATATAAATACTTAAATTTATAAATATTTTCATATTTTATGACGCTTTAAGTCACGCCTTAAAAACACCATGACTCGCTATGGCTCGCAAAGGCGTAAGGCTTGGCCATGCCGCCACGCCACGCCTCACGCTATTTATAACCTTGGTTCTTAATAAGATTTATAAGGATTAAACGTTGAAAATTAGTTTTGTGTTCTTTACTTGTTTACCTTTATATTTGTCAAAACTGATTTTCATTACATTACTTCAAGCCATGAGTTAGTTTTATCTTAACTTTATAGTTTTTGATAACTAACTCAAGTGGTACAACAAGTGGTATTAGAGCAGAAGGTTTATAAAAACTTTTTCACAAAATCTGCTCAAAAAGTTTTTGAAACTTAAATCCTAAATGGCCGCTGAAAGTAATGTACCCCAGCTAGTTGACAAGAAAGGAGGTAGCTACTCTGTTATAGCTCCTCGACTAGAACCAAAAAATTTAACAAATGGAAAAAGCGAATACTTTGCTATTTGACAGGATTAGAACCCTATCACATTCAATGTATTAAGGATGGTCCTTTCCTACCTAAAATGGTTGAAGGTGACATTAAACCTGAGTTACAATGGACCAATGATGAGAGGAGGGTGGTCAATCAATACCAACGCCTTAAAAACATCATTATATCATGTCTACCAAATGATATAATGGAGTCAGTCATTAGCTGTAAGACAACTAAAGCTACATGGACTGACTTGGTTCACAGCTTTGAAGGTCCCTCTAATACTAAGGATAATAGGATCATGGATCTGAAACTTGAGTATCAAACTTTCAAAGCTAAACCCTCGGAGAGTCTCTCACAAACCTACACCGTTACAAGACCCTGCTCAATGAGCTTACTAATGATGGTGTGACACTCTCTAAACACGAAATCAATGTGGGTTTAGTGAACAGTCTCCCTGAGAAGTGGCTTAGCTTCTCTCAGGGACTAAGCAATGCCAATCACACTCATACCCTTGACCTTGCTGATATCTATGTCAGGTTTGTCTATGAAGACAACCTAATCTCAAGGAGATACCCTGAGACCAAGAAGGCCCTGATTACTACACCCTCTGACTCTTCCATATTAACTGCTTTCTTTTCTAATAATATTGTTTAGGACTTCCAAGAAAATTTTGATGATGAGGCTGATGAGAGATCCAATGAGGAATACCTTAGAGACCTAGAGTTAGAGTTTCAAGAGAGGGCCCTTTTGGATAATTCAAAACATTTTATCAAATGAAAAAACAATTTTTCAAGTAAAAAAGCAAATGAAAACACTGATTGTTACAAATATGGCAACAAAGGTCATTTTTTAAGAGATTTCTTTTATAAAACGTTTATACCCTCTTATAAATCATCAGTGTCAAATTCCTTTTCAGTGTCAAAAGGTTTGCAACCCAAGTTTACACCAAAACTCATTCAATCTTCCCAACAAGCTCAGAGTAGTCAAAGTGAACCAAAGATTCAAAAGGATTACAAGGCTAAATAAGAGAATATGAAAGCTAAACTTGCACTCCTTGAGGCTAGTCCCTCTACTTCCCAGTCTCCAAAACCCTTTCAGTTAAAGAACAAAGGCCAAGTTGCTAAAACATTCGATTGGGATGAGGAAGAAGTATCTGATGATGAGGAGATGACACAAGTCAAGGTACTAATGGCTCTAGCTGATGATAAACTCGATGTGGGGAATAATCATGCTTGTAATGGTGAATGGATCGACATCACCATGAGGAAGGTAAATATTCTTCTTTCCATGGATGAGGATGCAGATTGGCAGACTTACCTCAAATATATAAACATTGATCTCAAGTTCGTTGAAGAGCAGAGATTAAACCTGTTATCATAATATATCAATATCGTTTTTAAATTAAATAAGTGTAGAGATGATCTAATTGTTTTTAAACAAGCCAAACTTGATGTTGTCACTTTTCAAATTCAAAACACTAAAATCACTAAGTTAAATCATGCTCTTCAAGAACAACTAAAGGAAGAAAGAACGGTCAATGAAAAGTGGTTAAATAGTTCAAATAAAGTAAGTCAATGCATCAGTGAGCAAATTCCAAACCAAAAGAAGAAAATTCTTAGAATTGAATAACTCATTGAATCATCATCCAAAAATGTTGTTAAAGAAAACCTTTTCATACCTGCCTCTCTGGATTATGACCATGAAATGGTTTCAAAATCCAAAGACTTGGTTAAAAGAAACAACCCTGACAACAAACTTTCAAACTTTAACACTGGAAGACTTCTAGTCCCTAAAAGTCAAGCTATAAATGAGTGTCTAAAACTCACTGAGGCACCCATTGATCCCGAGTCTTCTAAAGAATCGGGATCAGAACCTCTAACACCTCTACCTCTACTAAAAAAACTTTAGGGAGCTTCTCCAAGCTCTAAGGTAATGCCATTGACTTACCAAGATCACTCTCTAGGGGAAAGACCTGGTTTGGGTACCATGAAACACACAAAGCCTGAAACACAATAATTTTCTAGTAAAAGTATTTCAGGACCTGTCAATGTTTGTGATACTAAACCAGTCACTTCTTCATTTCCTACTAAAGTTAAAAACAATGACCAAGAGTCTAAAATCGATGAATTGACTAAACTCATTCAGATGTTAATGGATGAGAAGATTAACTCCACTCTAGAATATTTAGGAATCTAAACCTGTGAATCTACAGTCTGAATCATCTAAGTTAGTCAACTCATCTAAAATGAGTCAAGAATCCAAACCAAATGGTAAGAACACTGACTCATTAAAGTCAGTCAGACTAAAACCCCTTCAAAAACCTAAGCTAAAATGTGAATTGTGTCATTATACCAATCATTCAACTAATTATTGTTATAAGATTCTCTAATGCATAAATGTAAGAAAGAGGATCATAAGATCTCAGATCATGACATGTATGTTGCATCACTGAAAAGTAGTAAAAACTACAAGGTACAACCTCATCAGTATGCTTAACCTTCTAAACAGATGATGAAAGCTAAGACACAGACTTTCTCACCATGCACTTACTGTGGCTTTAACGACCATCGTCCTGATGATTGTCGAAATTATCCTGAGTGCGAAATATGTGGAAGTTATGACCATTTTACCTCAGGACATAATCGTGTCATTCTTGTCAAAGAAGGAGTCCTAGCTGAGTCATCTCAGTCTAGAGAATTCTTAGTTGGTGTGAGTTGCACTACTTATGGAAGCAATGTGCACTCAACCACTGACCATAATGATTTTAAGCATTTTAAGAGAGGTGAGAAAATTCAGGCTACTAAAGCCAGAGAGCCCGCAAAGAAGTGGGTTCACAAGAGAAACTAACCAAGTTTATTATTTGTGTAGAGACACATCAGGGAGCCCATTTGGTACATGGACAGTGGATGCTCAAGGAGTATGACTGGTGTCAAGAGTTATCTACATAAATTTGTAGAGCAACCAGGTCCTAAGGTAGTATTTGGTGATAACTCATCTTGCATTACTTAGGGATATGGTTTAATAAACTGTGGTTGAATAGTTTTCTCTAAAGTAGCTTTTGTAAATGGTCTTAAATATAATCTAATTAGCATCAATAAACTCTGTGATGCTAAATATATTGTTCAGCTTGATGATAAGCAAGGGACAATCTTTAATGCTAACAAAGAAATTATGTTGATAGCCCCAAGAAGGAATGATGTATATGTTCTTGACATGTCATCATTGACTCCAAATGGTGCCTGCTTTTTTACCAAAGCCTTAGAAAGTGTAACTGGCTATGGCATAAAAGGCTATCTCACTTAAATTTCAAAAACATTAATAAACTTGCTAAATAAAACAAAGTTCTTTGCCTTCCTTCACTTGTTTATTCAAAGGATAAACCATGTTCAACATGTGAAAAAGGAAAGCATAAAAGAGCTTAATTCAAAACAAAACAGAATTTCTCAATCAGGAAGTGTCTGCATCTTCTTCATATGGATCTATTTGGACCAGTTAGTTATAGTACTCAAGGTACACATGGGTTTACTTTCTTAGGAAGAAGAGTCAGGCAACTGAAATGATTATGCCTTTTATCAGAATGGTTGAAAACCAAAATGATGTTAAAGTTAAGCAAATCAGAACTGATAATGGGACTGAGTTTAGAAATTTTAAACTTGAGAGTTTTTGTGATGAGAAATGAATTTCTCAAAACTTCTCTTCTCCCTATTGATGGTGTTGTCGTGTGGGGTTTATTTTAGAGTATTCAAGTTTTAAATTTATATTTTGCCGACTTTACCTAAAACAACACTTTAACGGGCAGTGTACCCGATCAGATGGAGTTTCGTGGTAAGTAGGGTGTCGATCACTAAGAGCGAGAACTAATCTTTTATTTTATCAATATTTTGGTTAACTAAACTAAGTTAATTTAAACTATGTTAATTCTATTATATGTTAAACCTATGTTAATCATAATTCTAATGGATAGGAGGGGGGGTTCAGCCTGAGACTGGCATAGGTTTGTGGTAACCTAGATCAACTTAAGACACAATAACACACACAAGCAGACAGACAAAAGATAGAAGAGCGGTCTAGCCAAATATAAGAAAACTGTATTAACCATGATTAATCCAATTAAAATGTTGGTTTGTTTATTTAGTGCAATGAATGCTTATCTCGAGGCGGCATATCATTCTTAAGACTTAGGCGGTACTTCTTCCTAAGACCTAGACACGTAGAATTCTGTCACAATTAAACGCATCCGCATAAAGCATCCTATTTGTTGATTATAATCTATCTTAGGGGTTAAAGCAATGGTGATCTTGTTAAACCCTAGCTCATAGAGACTTTACCCACTTACTGCTTAATGGCAATTTATATACTAGTAGTCCACTGGCCAAGTCTTTACCAATTGATTAAGAACGTACTCGTTGATCCCAAGGGTCACCTGCCGGTCCAACTAAGCTCACTAATCTAAAGGCAAAGATAGGTCATTATTTGTGATCCTATTGGTCTAGATATATAAATCACTATATGGAGAGCCATCCCGACATCTAGCTAACTTGGTCGGTATCACTAGATCCAGTTGAATGATAGGTCGCATATAAAAGCACGTAAACAAGTATAAATTGATAAACATAAATAAGCAATCAACGATAAATTAATCATTCAATATAAACAAACCAAACACTCAGATCTTCATAATAATGGCTAATACCTAAGGGTATTAGCCCTCAAACGTCATAATCAATACGAGAGTAATAATTCAACCAAGGTAAACTGACCGAGTTAAACGAATGATACTAAAAATCAAACGATTACTAGAGTATAGGAGATTACAAGGTGTTTCCTATGGAATTAATAGCTTTGCTTGACCTCTTCTGCTCTTCTTGTCTTCTGAAAATCGACTTTTGTGGTTAAGGTATCGAAAATATGATCAAGCACACTGAAAACCCGTTTTTAGGTTTTCTATATATATTGTCTGGAATTTGGTTGATACGGCGTGTCGAGAGAGATGGATGCGGCATATCGGGGGTTTCTTGGAGTAGGGACCACGTTTGATATCTTCTATAATATTTTATTACTTTATATTGAATACGGCGTATAGATGTCTCCTGGATATGGCGTATTGGACTTTATATCTTCGTGGTTTCTTGTAAAGTGCAGGCACAAATATGCCGTATCTTTCTTGATGGATACGACGTATAGTATGTTAGAACAGTAATCTTCAAATGTCTTTGTTTAAGCTCCAGAATGCATGCCTTTTTGCTAATCTTTACCAAGTACTCCATAATTACTACAATTCTCAAATACAAACGATTAAGTACAATTCTTGCAATAATTATACAAAATAGGTGATGTGTCATTGTGTGGTGTATATTTTTATGATTCAAAGTTTTAAATTTATATTTTGCCGACTAAACCAAAACAACACTTTAACGGGCAGTGTACCCGATCGGTAGTAGTTTCGTGGTAAGTAGGGTGTCGAACACTTGAAGCGAGGTTAAGTCTATCAATTTAATTAATATGTTGCTTATCTAATCTATGTTAATCCTATTCTATTCTAAACCTATGTCAGTCATAATCCTAATTCTAACAGGAAAATGGGGTTTTCAGCCTGATAGACTGGCACGGTTTGGTTGATGACTACAATCAATTCAAGGCACTTTAACCCAAGCAAGCAAATTAACAAAAGATAAAAGAGCGGTCAAGCCAAATATAATAAAACTGTATTAACCATTATTAATCCGATTAGAAAGTTGGTTTGTTTATTAAGTGCAATGATTTCTTATCTCGAGGCGGTATATCATTCTTAAGACTTAGGCGTTACATCATCCTAAAACCTAGACACATTAATTCTGTTACAATTAAAGCATCCGCATAAAGCATTCTTATTTGTTGATTATAATCTATCTTATGGATTAAAGGAACGGTGATCTTGTTAAACTCTAGCTCATAGAGACTTTACCCACTTACCGCTTAATGACGATTTATACACTAGTAGTTCACTTGTCCAACTATCCAATGGAATCAGAACGTTATTTGTTGAATTATCTAGGTTCACCTTCTAGTCAACACGATCAATAAACCATTGGCAATATCCAATTAACTAGTTAAGCCTGAAGCGTATCCTAAACAAAAATTTAGCAGGACAATATTTGTGATCCTATGATTCTAGATGTATAAATCACTATATGGAGAGCTATCACAGACTCTAGATTACTTAGTCCGTATCACTAGATCCAGCTGAATGATAGGTCACATACAAAAGCGCGTAAACAAGTATAAATTGATAAACATAAACAAACATTCAATGATAAATCAAGAAATCGCGATAAACAAATACCAAACATTCAGATCTTTATAATAATGGCTAATACCTGAGGTATTATCCTTCAAACATCATAATAAATACGAAAGCAATTATTTAGCCAAGGTAAACTAACCGAGTTAACGAATGATACCAAAAACTGAACGATTACTAAAGTATACAAAATTACACGTTGTCTCCCATGGAATTGATAACGTTGCTCGACCTCTTATGCTCTTTTTCTCCTCTGAAAATCGACTTTTATGGTTTAGGTATCGAGAATATGATTTAGCACACTTAAAACTCGTTTTTTGAGTTTTGTATTTATAGGGTTTGGAAGTCGGTTCGATACGGCGTATCCAAGGCATTGGATGGGGTTATTTCTTGGTTTCGTCCAGTCATTGGGGAGTTTCTTAGAGTAGGGACCATGTTTGATATCTTTCATAATATTCACATACTATATCTTGAATACGGCGTATTGAGTTTCTCTTGATACGGCGTATTGAGCTTAATTCCTTTGTGGTCTTTGGTGAGTGTAGGCATGGATACGCCGTATCTTCCTTGATGGATACGACGTATTGGTCTCCGGAATAGTAATCTGTTGATAGAAATAATGCCTAAAAACATTGTAATATTTTTCGATCTCTCTACGTTTTGATAATCACAAAATGTAAAAACAATTAATGAAAAATTAAGTGTAAACAAGTAATTAATAGTAAATTTTCATTTTAAAATTTTAATCACTTAAAGGTATAAATAAACAAATGCTTAATGTATTTTATGATCAAATGATTTTTTTTACTTTACACTTCTTTATAAAAATGTCACAAACATTTTTATATCTTCTACAAAAACATTTTTAGATTTAAAAGAATTTTTTATTCAAATAAATATTTTAAATTTAAATTTTCTATCCAAAAATAGCTAAAAATGTTCTAGAAAACACCTCCCCCAGAAAAGACAAAAAAGGGAGCGTCAGGCTTGGGCGGCCCCCTTAATTATAACGGGCGACCCCCTTAATTTTAAAGGGACCGGCACCCTAATTAAGGGGACCAGCCACGTGTTTTTTGTCTCAGCTTGCCTATAAATACTGGACTATTCTCCACTAATTTTTTCATCTTTTGCACACACTTTCTTTCTGTTCTAAATCATTTTATACTTTCCTTTCTTTCCTTTGATCATTAAATCATAAAGCCTTATTTTCAAGTGATCCAAGCTTTTATCTTCAAGTGAAAGAGAAAAATACTTCCTATCATCAAGTGAAGAAGTATTATAGCTTAGTGTGTGTCCTTGTAACCTTGTTACAATTTTATGATATCTTGTAAATCATTTATGTATATTGTGAAGGTGTGTATCGCAGTTGTGTATACTAAGTAGATTATAGTGATCATTATAAGTATAGTTAGATCGGGCGATCTTAGTAAGTTATGATAGATTGGTGTGATCATAGTAATGTCTTGGTGAAGTAAAGTTGTGAAGCAAAGTAAAGTTGTGAAGAAGTGAGAAGTTGTGTAGTGAAGCCAAGTTGTGAATTGTCGTGAAGTGGTGTGTTGTGTTGTGATAGATTGGTTCTAGCTAGGATTAGAACTCGACATTTAGCTTAGTGTCAGAAATTGGTGTAAGCTAAGTTGTGTACGGTTTTCTCCGCCTAAAAAAGCTTGTTGACGTAGTGAAGAAAACTCTCGAGTTTGGTGCTCGGGGAGTGGAGTAGGGCGAAGTGGTGCTTCGTTACCGAACCATTATAAATCCTCGTGTTGTGGTTTGATCTTTCCATCTCTTATCTTGCACATTTATTTACATCTTATCATTACTTACTTGATTAGTTAAATTGTCTATATTGTGCATATTGTGAATTCACATAAAGTCAAATCTAAGTTTTTATAAATAAACATAACATTAATTTAAAAAGCGATAAACTATTCAATCCCCTTCTAGTTTTCCATAATTGGTATCAGAGCCACGTCCAACAAGAATTTTAAAATAAACAGTATTTTAAAACTTGAATCGATCTATGGAATCAGAAAAATATTTAGAAGGGCAATCTATGAAAGGACCACCACTATTTGAAAGTAATGGATTTATTTATTGGAAAAATAGATTCGAAACTTATGTGAAATCAAAATATCTAGATCTTTGGCATGTCATTACCTTTGGTGATTTTCCTCCTATTCAAAATAATCCTGAAACTAATAAGGATGAAATTGTACCATTTGATAAACAAAACAATGATCTTAAAAAGAATCTTGCTAAAAATAGTGTTTTATAATGCTTTACCACGTAAAGAATATGAAAGAATTTTTATGTGTAAAACCGCAAAAGAAATTCAGGACACCTTATTAATCACTCACCAAGGTAATAGTCAAGTCAAAGATAATAAAATAGATCTTCTCGTTTAACAATATGAACAATTTACGATTCTAGAAGAGGAATCAATAGATAATGCTTTTGCTAGATTTAATACTATTATTACTAGTCTAAAAGCACTTGATGAAGGTTTTTCTAGCAAGAATAATGTTAGGAAATTTCTTAGAGCACTTCATCCAAAATGGCGCGCAAAGGTTACGACTATTGAAGAATCAAAAGATTTAACATCTCTATCACTTGATGAACTTATTGGAAACTTGAAAGTTTATGAAATAATAATTAAAAATGATTTCGAAATGGTCAAAGGTAAAAGAGAACAAAATAGATCTCTTGCTTTGAAGGCCAAAAAGGAATCAAGTGATGAAGATAGCTCGAATTCCGATAGTGAAGACGAAGAATACGTCATGGCCGTAAACGAATTCAAGAAATTTTTCAAAAGACGAGGAAGATTTACAAGACAACCACGAGACGAAAGAAAGTCATTTCAAAGAAGTAGAAGTAACAAAGATGATAAAAGTGAAAGAAAATGCTTTAGATGTGGAGATCCAAATCATTTCATCAGTGAATGTCCAAAGTCGTCAAGAAGCAATAATCAAAAAGCTTTCATTGGAGGAGCATGGAGTGATAGTGGCTAACATTCTCCCCCAATGTTGAGGTCCCTTTCTTCAAACTCCTCCGTTGTTGTGGTCTTCTTTAATGTGAAGGACTTGATCTTTTGTGTTGACATTCTTGTACGACCGATAACATTCTTGTAGGAGGTTGCTTTGTTTTATCATTGTCTCCCCCGATGTTGAAGATATGACTTTTGACGTTTATGCTTTGCCTTGTTTTGGTCTTGTCTTGTTTGTAATGGCTTTGTTCATTCATGCTTTGTGATCTTGATCTTGAGCCTTTATCTTTTTTTACTTTGAGTTCTTGAGATTGTTATCTTGCATCATCTCCTTGACTTGAATCATCTTGATTTGACTTCCTTGATCATCTTGTGCTCTTGACCAACATGCTCATACTTGTTACATTCTTGTTTGACATATATGTTCATAAGTCTAACAATCTTCCCCAAATAGACTATTCTTTATTTGACTTTGAGGCTCTTTGATGGTTGGGAAGTTTAGAGTCAACGATCTTGATGTTGAGCGATTGACTTTGAAAGCTTGAGTATGAGCATGTGGTTTATGAATCCGACTTCGCTGGAATGAGGCTGCAACACCGTCGTCTAAACCTGAAATAAGACAGTTAGCAATAAAAGATGAATATGGCTTTGTCATTCATCTTGAGTTCGGTTGCATTAACCTCCGGTTTCCCATTTTATAGTATAAATACTATACCTGTGATCAGGTAGATTCAAAGAATCTCCTTGACAGGGTTTCCAGCTCAAAGCGTAGGATCTTCTAACACAGATGTATTAGATTCACCATGCTTGCTAGTTCTCATTACCGGAACGTCTCAAAGCAGACAACACGGTAAGAGTGAATCAGATAGTTACTATCTTTCTGATTAAGTCGTCAATTCATTTACTGGACCAAAATTGATATCCAGTTATCACAAGCTCGATTGAAAAGTCATCCATGAAAACTTCCATGGTTTTCTCAATCATATCGTAAAAATAGCCACCATACACCTTTGGAACGTCCCAGGAGCATTGCAAAGACCGAAAGGCATCCTTCGGTAAGCAAATGTTCTATAAGGGCCAGTGAAGGCGGTCTTCTCCTGGTCTTAGGGATCAATGGGAATTTGAAAGTATCCAAAAAATCCATCTAAGAAATAATAAAATTCATTTCCTGCTAAACGTTCTAACATCTGGTCCATGAAAGGGAGAGGAAAGTGGTCTTTACGGGTGGCGTCGTTTAACTTTCGATAGTCAATACAAACACGCTAACCCGTGACCAATCATGTAGGAATAAGCTCATTATTTTCATTAGTACTTACCGTCATACCCCCCTTTTTGGGTACGACATGAATAGGGCTCACCCAAGGACTATTAGAGATGGGATAAATCAATCCAGCATCGAGAAGTTTGATAACTTCTGCTTTAATTACTTCATGGATTTTAGGATTTACCCGTCTCTGGTGCTGAACAGTCGGCTTAAAGTCATCTTTCATTAATATCTTATGGGTGCAAAAATTAAGATCAATGCCCTAAATGTCAGATATTTTCCAAGCTATCGCCCGTTTATATGACTTTAAAACCTTTAGAAGTTGTTCTTTTTCCTCCCTCTTCAAGTCTTTAGCAATAATGACGGGTAACTTGGAAGTTCCCTCTAAAAATGCATACTCGAGATGAGGAGGTAAGTCCTTGAGATTAAGGTCAGGAGGATCATCAATTAAAGTTTTAATCTTTTCAGTTTCATTAATCTCATACACAGGAAGAGGAGGAGGGAGATCATTCGAGATGTCATTATTTAATAATGTCTTAATAAGATGGATATCTCCCTCCATATCAAATGCTCCATCATCGTCATCCGATGATGTCGAATCATCGGAAGCTAGAAAAGTGTCGATCTCCTCCAAGATAAAATCACTATCCCCAAAGGGGGTTAGAGAAGGGGAGAGAGATGCGACCACTGGGTTAGAAGAAGGAGTGGGACTGCCACTCATCGGATTAATTGAATTTTAAACATTTAGCACCTCATGGAAATGATCCTCGCATATAATATCAAGAATGTCAATCTTATGGATTGATTCATCACCATGTTTACGAGGATATTTCGAGGTACTTTCAACATTAAAGACCAATTTCTCATCACCGACTCGAAGAGTTAACTCTTCGTTGTGTATGTCGACTAGAGCATGTGTCGTCCTCAGGAAAGGTCTCCTTAAGATAAGAGGGACCCGAGGATCGACATCATAGTCGACGACTACAAAGTTAGCCAAAAAAGTAAACTTTCCTACTTGAACGAAAACATCCTCGGCTATACCGGCTGGATAAGCAACAGTTTGGGTAGCTAACTCGAGGGTCATTCGAGTGGGAGAAAGCTCGAGAAGAGATAGTTTCTTCCATACATAAAGGGGCATCAAGTTAATGCTAGCACCTAGATCGGCTAGGGCTATACAAGACTCGAACCCATAGAAATCACATGGAATGAGAAACCTCTCAGTGTCTCCAAGTTTTTCGGGTAACTTTTTAAGGAGCACAGCTGAGCAATTCTCATTAAAGAGAGTATTTGCCATTTCAATAAGTTTTTCCTTGTTGGTAAGGAGATCTTTAACCATTTTAGTAAACTTAGGCATATGAGCTAAAGCTTTGGCAAAGCTAATATTGAAGTATATTTTCTTAAACATTTGTAAGAAACTATGTATTTGTATATCAGCTTTGTCTTGAAGCTTCTCCTTATTCAACCTCGAAGGATATGGTATCGAAGGTTGATGCGGATTTAGCTCAGGAATCACAGGAGAAGAAATAGGAGTAGGAGGAATCTCAGAATAAGTAGAAGTGGGAACGGCTGGACTACCGGAGGTGGGATGCTTGTGGTACTCTCGGTGAGTACCTGGTCCGTGGTCGTCTTTGGTTCTCGTTCCACCTCCTCAGAAGAAGAAAGAGGGGAGGAGGAACCGAGGGTCCAGCTAACGTAACACCACTCCCTGCGGTGATAGCTTTAAGATCTTCCCGTGGGTTGGGAATGATGTTGCTCGGCAACACTCCTTGAGGTCTCTCTTGGAGAGCCTTAGTCAACTGACCAATTTGAGTCTGCACAAGCTGATTTGTGGCCTCTCGGTCTCTTTTTAAGTTTTGGTTTTGAATCAATAATTGTCTCAACAAATCATCCATAGAAGATTGATTTGGAGCTTGATTAGCATTTTGTCCTTGGTTTTGATAATATCCCTGATTTTGATTGTAATTATTTCCTTGATTATAGTTTTGACCCCTGTTTTGATTATACCCTTGGTTTTGAGAACCTTGATTATATCGATTTTGGTTCCTGTTTTGATTATTTTGATAATTTCCCTGATTCTTTCCTTGATTGTTTCCCTGATTCTGATGATTAGGCTGATTAAAGCCGGGTGGTCTAAGGTAATTATTGGAACGATATCTAAGCAGATTGCGGTTACCTTGGGGTTGGTAAGAGTTACCACTCGCATTATAGGTACCCGTTGTAACATAAACATCCTCTTGAGTGTAGCTACCGGCGGCTTGACACTCATAATAAGCATGTGGACCACCACACGTCTCGCAACCTTAATTTTAAGGGGACCGACACCCTAATTAAGGGGACCGGCCACGTGTCTTTTTGTCACAGGTTGCCTATAAATACTGGACTATTCCCACTGTGTTGCACACCTTTTGCACACTACTTTCTTTCTGTTCTAGATTAGTTTTAACTTTCCTTTCTTTTCCTTTCGTTCCTTTGAATTTTAACTCATAAAGCTTGTTTCCAAGTGAAAAAGGTTTATACTTATGTTGTTCCTTGAAACCATGATTGCAATTGTATCATATCTATGTAAATCATTTGTGTATTAATGTGAGGCGTTTATCGTAGTTTGTGTACAATACGTTGATTTTGTGATCAATTGTAAAGTATAAGCTATAAAAAAAAGATCGGGGTGATCTTAGTAATGTAGTGATAGATTGGTGAATCGTAGTAAGTGTCTTGGTAAAAGTGAGGTGAGAAGCAAAGTAAAGTTGTGAAGAGTGAAGAGAAGTTTTGTAAGTTGAGAGAAGTTGTGTAGTAAGACCCAAGTTGTGATTTGTCCGTGTAGTGGTGTATGTGTTGTAATAATGGTTGTCAACTAGGATTAGAAGCTCGATCATTATCTTAGTGTTCGGAACATTGGTGTAAGCTAATTGTGTACGGTTTCTCCGCCTAAAGGGAGCCTTGTTGACGTAGTGAAAAAACTCTCGAGTTGTGGTGCTCAGATTGGAGTATGGCGAAGAGGTGCTTTCGTTAACCGAACCACTATAAATCCTCTGATATGTGGTTTTGATCTTTCCTTCTTTTATCTCTTATACTTGCACAATTATTTTAGATCTTATCGATTACTTACTTGATTATTAAATTGGCTATATTGTGGATTTGTGAAATCACATAAAGTCGAATCTAAGTTTTTATAAAACAAACACAACATTAATTAAAAAAGCGGTAAACTATTCAACCCCCCTTCTAGTTATTCCACAAGTTTTAATATTTTTCCATTTTCATATAGTCATAAAAAAATTATAATACACTAAAGAGAGAAGAGAGAAGAGAAATCCTAAACACTTATTGTGAGGTGCTAGTGTTATCTTTTCCGTGCTTCGTAGATTACGAGGTCTAATCGTTGTGCCATGAACAGCCTTAAAGAGTAAGGTCAAATGCCCCCCGATAATTCTATTGTGCAAAAGTCGAAAAGGCTCATTTACTTCGGGGACGAAGCAAATCTCAGTGTAGGTGGGTATGAATGATGAGGTGTAATTTTATACACTTTTTCGGGGTCATTTTACCCTCAAAATCATGCAATTATGTCTAAAATATGCGCTTAATCATTTCTTTTTGCATTTTTAGCACTTGGAAGACATTTCGAAGGAAATACACGTGACTTGGGCTCTATTTTAGAAGAAATCGGACAAGATGGAAAATGGACACAAAGAGGGCACAAAGAAAGGTGGAAACGGCGACTGAAAATACTGTGACGCCATCTGGAGCTCATAGCGACGGCGTCTGAAGAATTAGTGACGGCGTCTGGATTAGCCGTCAAGAATGAAACCCTAGAAACCCTAGCGTGGCGACGATGTCTAGAAATATTATGACGCCGTCGCGATCTGTTTCCTATATATACAAACTCGATTTTATGTTTTTCATATACATTGATAGAGAGAATTAGGTTTAGAGTTCGTGGGAGGTTGACTGGTAGCAGAACTTGGGAATATTTTAGGGTTTCCCAACCCTTCTATATCATCCCTAATTGCTTGTTTCAATATAGTGAAGTTCCTTTATCCTTTATCTTTCAATATTTATTATTGTTTGATTAGTTATTGTGCTTCCTTTATCTTAAACATGTTAGGCTGGATCTTTTAAGTGTTTGCTTATGATTGCATGTGAGTTAGTTTGTAGATCTTAACTATATTGCTTCTTGTTGATGTGTGTGCATGTTTAGACTCTATAACCCTAGTTACTTAGGTGTATTGAAGATCTAGAGCGCCATGATTATGTAGAAAGGATTCCATAGGTAATAGTCTTCATACTACCTTACCCATATGTGGATGATCCCTTTTAAGTATTTTAATGCGCGTATATCTCCATAGGGGTCTTGTAATAGTCTTCATACTACCTTGCATGTGTGTTGCCCTAGCAAATTATCATGTAGATGGCATTTTTGTGTAATTTGTCATGCTTCTCGGAGATACTTACATATACATCACAAGTGTGACAAGGTAATAGAGTTAGGAAAAGCTTACCAAGGATCATGCATGATTAAGTAAACACTACTCCCTTATCATATGAATTCTTATCATTAGATTAGTTTAATTAATTAGATATTAGTTTTAAAACCAACCTCTTCAAAACCTGAGATTTTTACTTGCTTTCATAAAACTATAAAAATACAAAAATAATCTTCTTTCAATCTCTTAGATCTTTTTACGTTTAGTTCGGACCTTCACAAGCTATTCCCCTATAGAACGATAATAACCCCCATGTCTTGCCTATACTACACTACAACGGTTAGGTACACTACCTAGGCAGTTGTAAAACCGAAGTGAAGTTTACAACCTCATCAACATCAAATTTCGAGGAACAAATCTAAACGACTAGGGTTTGCATGTATCGTTAAGGTTTCGGTGTCATGAGCTTATTGCCATAATAAATATTTTAGACTTTTGTATGTGTTACATTAGTCAACTATTACTTGAAATCTTGTAGTTCATTGCTTTACTTACAAAACCTATGAATTTCACTCAACATTATTTGTTTTTACCTCAGTCCTTAGGTAATTATAACTCAAATGGAAGTCGCACAGATATTTTAAAGATTGTGCATATTATTACCATTCGATAAAACTTTCCTTTAAAAACGTTATTTAATGTTTAAACTTTTAGGACCATGTACTTTAATAAACTTTGATTTTTTATTATATATCGAATGTATAATTTTTCAAAATGTCTCATTTAGAGGTCGTTTTCTATAACTTGTACTATGTGCTATGAAGTAGCACCCCCGGTTACCTTCTGCTGCTATCCTATTTTTTGGGTGTTACACATTGGTATCCGAGTACTGGTTATAGAGAACTAGGTTGCAGTTCGTACCTAGACTATAACTACTATATATATATTAGAAGTTCCCTTATTGCCTTATTCGATATCCGTACGCGTATACTTCGTGACTACTCATGCTTATTATATTTGGAGCATCACTATTAAAGATATATAAAGGCTATTTATATACATACTTGAAATGCTTTTCGATTCTTCATGTTTATTTTCAAGATCGTCGCTAATTATTTATATAAACGTAATTTATATAAATAACGATTATTTTAGATCACTAATGCTTACTCACTAAAGCATTACCATTTAATTTATATATAAGTTATTTATATAAATATTTGATTATTTTATGACCACTTATGCACATTTATTTTCATATTATTATGGCGGATCCTGCTTTTCCCGATCACTTACTAGCTTCACCAGACCATGCACTTGTTTTACCTGATCACTTACTTGGGGTACATAGGCATGAGCCCGTATTTCCTGACCGTGTACTTGACTTTCCTGATGATGATCTAGCAGTAGAGATTAAGGAGGATTATGGCATAGATATAGACGAGGAGGATCCTGAGGAGGATCTAGATATAAATGTTGAGGATGATGATGAGGATGAGGGATGGAAGTTGATAAGGGATTGGTTGATGGCAACCAACTTACACCTCTAAGACTAGCGAAACCTACTAGACAGACACCATACCCACGTAACATTGCCATCTATCTAAACGCTGTTCCGAATGACCCTGTGATAGTCCTACCACTTTGAATTTTCATCTTGGATACCCTCGACCCTACACAAATTCTAGCATAGTACCTATGAGGTTGGAGGTCCATCCTACTGAGGTATCACATCCAGTGGGACTTCCTCTTTTAGTTGTAGCATCTCGAGTTGCCCTACATCACTAGGAGACTAGGGCTTTACATGTGAGAGCAGATAGGATGAAGAGTATCCAGACTATGTCCAGGAAGTAGAGCGGGCTATGGTAAGAGATATTGGATGGTTAGGAGAGCGTGATGAGATTATCCAGGCTAGGACCCTTTCTTTAGTAAGAAGGGTGGACAGTTTGAGTGATGATCAGGTGGCTGATAGTACTGCTATTTCAGAGCTACAACCTAGGATGACTGTTGTGGTGGATAGAGTACAAACACTAGTAGAGCAGGGAGAGCACATTGCAAACATACTAGATGTAGCTGAGATGGAGGTTCTTGAGTTGAGGGACATAATGGATAATTACCCTCATGGTAAGTTATGTATTAGATGGAGGTATGGACTGCAGGGAGTGCAGCGCACTACGAGGTCAGGAGGTCAGACGTCTCATGAGACAGCCCTAACATGAGGCTAGGGAGAGATCCAGACTTAGGGACTCGCTTAAGTATGATTAAGAAGTAAGATATCGTCATAAACACTATCACAAAACTTATCAAGATAAGGCCTACAAACCCTATTCATCAAATCCATGAATACCGCTGGTGCGTTAGTCAGACCAAAGGGCATTACTGTAAACTCAAAATGTCTATAATGAGTTCTAAATGCAGTCTTTGGAATGTCATCCTCATGCATCCTTAGCTGATGGTATCCAAACCCTAAGATCTATCTTTTGAGACCAAACTACGACCCTTGCAGTAAGGTCAAATAGAGTCAACACTCCAGGAAAGTCGATAACACCTCTTAACAGTCAACTAGTTCAATTCCTCATAAATCAATACACATCTAAAAGAAAACCATCCTTTCTTTTCACAAATTATATCGGTGCCTCCAAGACGATGAGCGTAGTCGATTGAAACCTTATCCTAGAGTTCCTTGGAAAGTTTACCTGACAACACCTCCAATCAAGAAGATGCCCAAATGATAGGAGACCTTGCAATCCATACAGCGCTAAGGAATAACTCAATCCGACTGATTTCCCCAGAGAGTGGCAATCAGGATAAATCATCTAGCAATACCTCGAGGAAAATCCTAACCACAACGAAACTTTTTGTTTCCTATCTCTAGCCTTAGTACTCATCAAAAGCCTCGCTTTCTCTTCTGGTCTTTCTCCTAATACTCTAAGCACCTTACCATCTAGTAGTAGTATCCTCATCACTTTATCATGACAAATTATTTCAACCTTGTTAAGTAGACAACCAATGCCATACCTATACTCACACAAAACTTCCAATCCCAAATTTTATCAAATCGAATGCCAAATACTGACCCTCTATTTCTAGTTTACAACCGTTAATAACCTATCCATCTCTACTAGCTGCCCCGCTAGCTAGTTTCAATCTCATATCTGAAACTAATTCATTGGGCTCTATACCTAACAGTAGGTGATATAAGTAATAGAAACAAAGCTATAGTCAGACACCAAAGTCAAATAAGTTAGTGGCTAAATGATTGTTTTAAAGTAAAACGTACCCGTCACAATGTTATCTGATCTTGGCATTGCTTCCTCTGCTGCCCAACATAGAATTACATACCCCGGTAGCGGTTGGTTCCCTTGATTTCCATGACTCGACCCCCGATTATTTATCAACAACTAGATTTGGATGGTTTCCTCTCGTTCCTTGTGCTCTAGTCAATCTAGGATATGCGTCAGTTTGAATAGGTTGTACTTTCCACATTCATAGCAAAGCTCCGATGTAGGAACTGGGTTCTTACATTTTACTGAGTTCACATTCCTAGGGCACGAAATCTAAATCCTTGCAAAATGACCCGGACGTTTTTTAGTTGAAGCAGTGTCACAAGTCCTCCCGGGTACATGGTAGGATTGTCAAGTGGCACACTAGTCCAACACCTGTATACTCTCATCCTATAGGTTTGCCGGTCGTAGCATAAGCATTTCAGTCTTAGTCCTCTTATTACACCCCTGCCATTCTTATCCTTGCTAGGTTTCTCCCACATTTCCTCTTTTCTCAACCTTCTTAATTGATCCATTCCTAACAGCCTCATCGGTCCCAATGCACCAGAAATCTGTACAACCTTCTGCATAGTCTTTGGCTCAGTTGCTGCCACCATCCTACGGATCTGTGGAGCAAGTCCATAGGTGTACCTCTCAACCTTCCTACTTTCTGGAGTCACTAAATGGGGTACTAATCTAGCCAGCTCAATGAAATCGTCATGTGTAAGCCTATGGCCAGCCCCGACCATAACATGATTTCCACAACTCAGTTTCTAAACTTTTGCATCTCATGACTAGGGCAAAACTCTTCAATCATCATAAACTTAAAGTCATTCCATGACCTACTTACAACAACTTCCTGGCTTAGCGTGCGGAATCAAGAGTTCCACCATGTTTAAAGCCTTACCCTCAATGAACCAACGGGTATTTGCACTTTTTGGTTAATACTGCAACCACACATATCTTATACAGAATCCATTTCTCAATCCCATCAAGTGAGAACTACAACACCTCCTTACCATCGTATTGCTTAGGGTGACAAGGCTAAGAACTCCTTAGATGAATAACCTACCCAAATGCATTCACCACCACTATTCCTAACGGTTTCTCCTGAACTTTCTCTCATAGACCACATTACCATTTTTGATTTCCAATATTTTCCTTGGTTACCAACCTACAGCTAGAATGGCAGGTAAGAGGTTCTGCAATTGCTGGGCAATGATCGTTGAGAAGTCGGGTGCTCCTCCTACACCCACATTGACTCCCTCTACATTATCCCAAGACATCCACTACTCTATTATCTCCCATACCTTGGTCATTCCCGTGACCATTCAATTCGTCAATAGGCTCATCATTACCTCCCTTAGGTCTTCTACCCCTTCCACCACGTTCTCCCTCCTTGTGATTCGGCAACAGGCCGGCCAACACTTTGGGTCCTCATCCTTGGTGGCATTATCTATACGAGGGAAAACATGGGCAACGTTAGGTAGGTGGGAAGACTAACATATATATAGAATATCTTACTATATATATAAATATACACATAATACCACCTTATGGTGTCAACATCGATTTGTGTGAACGACATTACTAAATACGAGTTGTGATACGCTTATAACTATGTTGGCCACCGTACTTATATTCGCATCCTTTCATAGTCATACTTAATATTGAGCTCACCCATTTCAATGACTGACGTAACTAAAACACCAAACCGCGAACACGCAAAAACAAGCAAAAGTAGAACACCGCACACCTGTAAAGGACATATACAGCATAGTCTAAGCCAACCCACCTAGTTTTTCTATACCAGGCTCTTGATTACCAACTACACCCCGACAATGCAAAAACTTAAAAATACAACATAATGATCGAATCATAACACCACGATACAATATAGAGAAAAACTACAATGCATAAACTTCAAGTGTTACGAAGACCATCAACCTCGAACAAACCTCGAGTGATGTCCCAAATCATAACCAAATCTATAATCTCTTACAATTCCAAATGCCAACATAGGGGTCCAAATCCAAACTTAAACCAAAACTTCCAAATACTAAGAACCAAAAAAAATAAACAAGCAAGGCTTCACACGAAAAATGCATACGGGATACTTCTAAGCCTACTATCACATATCACCAACCTATTCATCTTTCACTTCACCAGAAATGATACTCAAAAAACGTCAAACAATATGTTGTGAGCTCATAGTTGACTCCAAACCAAAAGTTGTGCCAATATCTCAAAACAGTGGACAATAGTGCAATATGACAGTGAATATATGCAAATCACCCATGACTTAGCATCCTCGCTAATCATGTAAACCCGTCCAAGCAATCCCGCTCAGGCGATCCACCATTCCCTAACATGCCCCGCTAGTCATGAAAACAACAATATGTCACTTACTGCACCTAAAGGAGCCTACCACAGCTGAGCACTATAATATGCTCATGACCACAATAGACATGCAAATCCTTCCAAACACCCATGCCATGCATCGCAATGCATGCAAGTTAAATCACAACCCTTGACATGCCAAACATAGTACATGCAAGTAAAATCACAACATATATTCACATAGCAGTCATAAGCACATATCTTATCCCAAAAACAAAATCAGATTTCGCACAGTTCAAAAATCAGTTCAAAACACATTTAGTATCGTGACTTTCCCCAACGGAAAACAGTTAAAAATAAGGCTACGAGAACGCACCTCAAGCAAGTCATTAGCACCAAATCTCATCACACAACAAATGCAATGATGTCCGCACATGACCTAATCCAATTAAATGTCCATTTAATCATTATTTCCAAACAGTTTACACGTATGATGCATAGAGGTTTAGACGCCGTTTATAATTACACCATAGCAATTAGTGGTGTGATGATTGACGTCTCATCCCAAAATATCTTACCAATCCAATATCTCGACGATACATACTTATACTACTTAAAAAAAATAGATAAGTAATATAAGTAAATATTTATAATAAATAATTATAAATATATCTCGACGAAGGGAGGAGGGGGGGAAGTAGTAAAGGGTTTCCAATCGGGTACACTTGTTACCATAAAAATAATCATAATATGGTTGAAAATAAAACGTTTTCTCATAATAAACATATTAGATAAGTTTCGAGAGAAAACTAAAATTTTCGTCTTAGTGAATAAATTTAAAAATAAAATAATAAATTAAAATATTTTACCAATCAAATCATAAATCATGTTTTAAGTAAACTTTCTACGTATACACTTTTATGAAATTATGACATGACTCGTACGTTCAATACAACGTTTTCCCAAGTTTTTTTAACCTATATTTCAAACATTATACAAACTGTTTCGACACTTTTTTGACAACAATCTAAATCTCAATCATTATTGTTACTAAAAACGTTTTTCCCAAAATAAACTTCAATATTACTTTGTTAAATACATTATCACATTTCAAAACTCCGTCAAAAACGCATAAACGACTAAATAATCGCTTATTTGGGCTTTAACGGCCCAATACGGGTCCATTAAGATATTTATACTCCAAAATTACATCCAATCCCAAAACCAAGGCCATTTATATACATAAGCTCATACTATAAGTATAAAATAATCTGGACCACATAACCATCAAATAAGCACGGCTTTTATTTGTTGCTTAATGGGTCGTGAGCCCATAAGCTCCAAACTACACCATAAGCTCAGAATATGCTTAATAATCTACGATACATATTTGGTTGACACCGTAAGTCAAAATAGTAGTCCACGAATATACGCCAATCAAAGTAAATAATCAAAAACACATCCCTTGTGTTTCCACATGTTGCCGAGGGCTCATAAGCCAAAAATAAGCTCATTCGAGCTTAAAAATAAGCCAATATAAGATATATACAAAATAAGCTACTTAGCAAATATATGTTTTTCAACCATCACGACCACAATATCAAAACTACAAAATCTCCATTCTTTCTTTTTATATTCGACGCAAACCAAACACACTTTTTTATCCGTTTCGTTTCCAAAAATCAATTTTTACGACGATCAACTTGTACAACTAACATCTATGCATCAATATAAACCCAAAAGAACAAACGAAATTTAAATTTAGAAAGTTACAAGAAAATCTTCAAAAATATAGATTTTGATGCGAACCGGACAACCCAAACGTTGTTTAAATGAATACCCGACTATTAGAATCAACCCGGAAATACTCTATATCACCACGATCTTGATCAAAGTTAGAAATTTATGGTGTTTGGTGGTGGACGAACAACACACACACACAAGTGTGTTTGATTTTTTTGAAAAAGAGATGAATGAATGAAAATGTTGGTGGAAGGAATATTAGTACTAGGCTTAAAGACACTTGCTAGAAAATAGCCATTTTGTCCCCCCCCCCCCTTAACTCTCTTAACCAGTTATAGCATCCTATAGGGTCTTGGGTCTTTCTTTTCGTGTCGAGATCACTTAAAACTCGTAAAACTCGACCGTAAAATATTTTCCAAAGTTAATTAGCATTTTTATTCACCTTAAAAATACTTTTCCATTAACTTAGAGTATTTACTTGCCATATTTACACTTTAAACCCTTCAAAACTCATTTGGACATTAACGGACGTGTTAGGACTCCTTTTTTGGCATTTCTCAAAATTCACGGGTCAAACCACCCGGAATACAATAATGTAATCATACCTTCCAAAAAGGGATTATTAATCACAATAAACCATAAATCACATCAAATCTTAAAATTCACCACCTTCAACAAGGTACAATATCTGAATAAACTGAGAAAAGTCAAATAGTCAAAGGACTAAAAATGAAATATCCAGAACACAAAAAGGGCAAAGTTTACAATAATACATATATATATATCGTATGTTGACATAAGTTCATCGAGTCAAACTTATCAATCACCACACAAAAGTGATACAAAACCTTTTAAAACATTTATACAAATTCTTTTACAAAGGTGTATGCCATATTTCATTTTCAAATAACATATCCCTAAATTGAAACTTCATTAATAGGTTGTAATCAGGCACCGTTGCGCGTTATTGAGTGACCATCTATTTTCAGCTACTTTCATCCTTATTTGAGGTGAGTTCTCGTAGCCCCCACTTTTAAACTATTTTCCTTGGGGGAGTATTTCTACGCCTTTGGACAATGCTATGTGCCTATGATTGCATATATGAATGTTGTTGTATATGTTCATGCATGCTATTTAGGATTACTTCTAAAAACTATTGAGCAGACTGTGTAGCTCCAGCTGGTAGGTGATATATGCGGAAATCTATAAGCGCTTGGGCCACTAATGAATGGTTGATTAATTGACTTGTTAGTATATGATATGATTTCTATTATTGATGTTGGAACACTACTTATACTGCTTGCATTTCGCTATTATACTGCACTACAGTCCCACTTAAATTCTGGCACAACAACTGGGTTTACACTCTAAACCTAACGAGGCTCACAACTTAAGTTGACCTTTCGAGTATCAGTTACAGGTGTTCAGACATTTACAAAGTAAGGTACGATGAAAACCAAGATTCCCAATCTGCCAAGACCGTTTTCTAAAGATAACTGTTTCTTCCATCTAAATTGTAATTTGTGTAACATTGTACAGATTAAACTTCTTGTAACTAAGTATGGTGTAATCTACTATCTTATGCGATGTCTTTAAAACGTCGCACCTCGTGTTTCCGCTCTTAGCAGTGTGTGACAAATTGGTATCAGAGCCTAAGGTTATAGAGAATGCCGGTTTTTCTTAAATAAAAACCCAACTATAACTAAACTAAAGTTTTCATAAAACCCCGAACATGATAAGAGTTGACTAGCCTGAGCATTCCATCATTTTTCCTGAATTATACATAGCCTGATCAACTATGCCTAATTCAAGAGAAATCATGACTATGATAGGGGTAGTTTCCTTGAACCATATTAGGGTGGATCTAAAACCCTAAGATCACCTAAAATTGCCTTGGTCATGCACGTGCACGTTTTCAAAATCTTTGCCTTATACATTTGAACATATTCCATATGCTTGCTATTACTTGAATCATCACTGCTTACCTTTCCGATTACAGATTTGCCCTATTCCTATTATCTGACCATATAGTCCATGCTTTCCTTATATGTTTGCTTGGCATGCTTAATATATTGCTATAAGTACTTATGTTTTTATTTACCTATTGATTACTATATATGTAGGCAGATCTATGCTATTAATTTTGATTATATTATTTTATAAGATTACTTATACACCTACCGTGTTATCACAGATCGATGTCTTCCTCATCAGCCCCTACTGACACAGAGACCATCCCAACATCTACTAACGGAGCCCGATGCTATCTAGTACTCATATTTCCTCTCTGACGAACCCCTACATGCTGATTGAGACAGGCCTACTCCACCCACTACTCCAGACAACGATTTTGTTTGAGCTTATTGGAGGCCCCCTCGGAGACAGAGGAGCCCCAACCACTATCCCTTACATCAGCACCCCCATCACCTAGCTACATCCCTGCTACCCCTTACAGTGACGATGAGTCAGAGTCCTTTGAGACTTCTGAGACTAGGGTTACTTCACCATAGTCCACCACTCCACCAGCATATCCTACCTCACCACCATCTCCTCAGAGGCCATTACTTACCCAGACATCACCTACCCTTACACCTCCATGACCTTTCTAATACCATTGGGCTCACGGATGCCGTGCGTATACAGCCCACCCTGTCTCCTAGATACTCAGCCAAGTTGACTGAGGCGATGGTACAATCACCATCTTCGTTCCATAAGTAGTACAGATCCTGCTTACGAGTACCCCTTAATCATCATCTACCCCCTTGTATCATCACCACTCCTTCCCTACGAAGAGAATATCGGGAACTTCTGAGATTATAGAAGACACAAAGATAGAGGTACTGAGTTGGAGGACTATGGTACAGCGACTCAGAGGATGAGGAGACTGCATCAGAGGGTCAACAGTAGCAGGCTATCTCGGCTGAGGATACAGCCTAGGACGAGCCATTAGATTTAGGTTACAAGCGGCTAGACGTCATGCCCAAAAGCTAGCCCAGGGACATTGAACCACAGTACTATACGATTTGGGACAGAGTTCTAGTCCCACATCATATCAGCAGTCTAGAGATAGCAAGTGAGACTCTCACACAGGACCCATGCTAGGTTGCCTCTCCTCACTAACATGGGAGGACCGAGAGACGATACATCTACATGAAATTGAGGCGACATACCACCAGTATGTTTACCAGTCCATACCTCACTATTACCATTGGGATACCAGCATCACCATAGTAGTTCCCAGAGTCCCCACTGTGTTACACATTATTCCTTCACCTGTTAGCTACTCCAATACAAGCATGCAGCACTAGATGAGTGTTGCCCTAGCTGAAGATCTAGGCACACTCGAGCTCCATGGGAGTAATACTCCACATACACACTAAAGCGTCTAAACGCACTGCACCTAATTAAGGTTATGTGTCCAATTTTACCGAGTTATCCTCTAGGATATATGTAGTCCGCGAGGAGATCCACTTATAGCGTTTCAGGCTTAGGATCCTGAAACGAGTGCAGGATGAGACTAGGATCACCATAGGTACTGTATGACTGATCGATTTTGGTACTTAAGGCCTGGGCAGTGTACACAAACCCCATAGAGGAGCTTTGTGGCAGTCTATCTATGAGGATCGGTGGGAGATTTATGACTTGCGGAGGCATCACGTAGCAGATCAGCGTGAGATGCAGGAGTTGAAGGACCGTATTGCCTACTTGAGCAAAGGATGGATAGCTGAGAGGAGTAGTCTAGGTTGACATAGCTAGGATTAGCATGTATCACACTAAACTGAGTAGCTTAAGTTAGTGGTAAACTTATCCTGAGTTTATAGTTTTCTTTTATTAGTAGGGAAGTTCTGGATCACACTAAACTAAGTAGCTTCAGTTAGTGGTAGACTTATCTTGAGTTTGCAATTTTTATTTTCTTAGTAGGAAAGTTTTGTACGAAACTATGGATCATAGTCACTGGAGTTTTCTTTTACTTGATTGTCATGCTTGATGTTTATCGTGAGCAATCTATCCCCGTTCGTTATGATATGACTAACCGCTCCTTAAGAAAATTCTTATACGTATATTTTGACTTCTTTCGTTAATCCATCTCAGAACAGACCGACATACCTAGATAATATTGTGGATGACATCTTGATATCACTTTTGAAGTGGAGAAGAACGCGAGAAAACCCCTGAGAGAAACCTTTTAGAGCCATATAGGAATGTGGTATAGGACGACATAAGTGATATGATGCTTAGTAGGCTTTTGACTTTAAGCACCTACAATACCTTAGGATGACAAAAGACCATAAGAATTCGAGACTTGGCTAGTGTTCAAGTCTTCACGCCTTACAGTACGCACGAAATGAGCAGTTAGACATTACGCTGCGAAGAAATGAAAATAATAATATAAGACTTCTGAAGTGTTCGATCAACATTGCTTTAGCATATAGGATTGTTCACATGTCAGTAGTGACACACATGTGGTTAAATTTTTCAACGCCATATAACTAAGTCAAATGTAAACAAATTGTTTGAACCAGAAAGGAGGTTTTAGACCAAAACCGTGATTGAGAGAAAACAAAAAATGGTGAATGGCAGAGAGTAGATTAGTAGGTTGTATTTCCAAATTAGGATTAATGTAAGTGTAGACTATATCTCCTATTGGCCTAATAAAATTTGACTAGACGCATGAGAGCAAGGTCACTACAGACGTCGTCACAAAACTAATTGAAGCATCACATGGACGCGACGCGAACTGGATCACCATCGAACACCCGACCGGGATTTCGCGCTTCAGACAACCAGGAAAGCCGACGACCTGAAAACGTTAGATAATCGACATCGTCTCCCCGATAAGAAATTCGTCACCTCTGGAAGATATCCAAGCCAGCGATTAGACTAAATCAAATTAGGAAAACCAGTAGGAACCCTTATCGAGAAGACAAACGAATGAAAAGGAACCGTATATCATACTAAACGCCCTTACCTCTTCCTCCTACACCACATCATCCAATAATTCAAGTTGAATTTCGAGACAAAATTCTCTTAAGGAGGTAAGACTGTGATAACCAATGTTTTTCCTAGGTTATAGTATCCTAAAATACTATGACTTATTATTTTCATATTACTATCTCATTGAATTTCTATAGCACAACTCAGCTTTTGACTTCTATTAAATTTTACTATGCGTAAAACAGTTACGGTGTAACCGACTGTCAACCAACAATTTTCTATAATAATAAATCATTTTTATTTCAAATTATTACTTTCTAAACATTTACGTTTGCATTTGGTCAGTACCGGGAAATCTTCTTGCGCGTAGCGAAAAACGTCACAAAACGTGTACCGGCACGACAATAGCTAAGCTTCATTTAAATTACGTTATTATACTCCTAAAAACTCAACTTTAATAAAACATATCATAATTGATAAGGACCTTTCTTAAAATGAGAAAGGTAGGCTTAGGTTTGCATTTAACGGAACAAGAAATCTATAAAAACTTAGGATTCCCTTTTGTTCCTTGTACCAAAGGGAACACCATAGCAAAATTTTAGTGATCATGGTACCCATATTTTTTCCATTTTTCATTTCAAATTCACACACCACAAACACCAAAAAAGACACACAAAGAAAATCCTCTCTTTCCTTTCTTTCTCTTTGGGTCGGACGCACACAACAAACACACCAAATTCATTCATTTTTCATCTTGTGTCAAGAACATGGAAGCTTAAATACATTCGGGTTTGATTCTAGTGATCGTTTGGGTAAATAAACAATGTTTGGGATGTTTGGTTAGCTTTAATCTTCTCCTAAAACACTCATTTGTAAGTTTTTATTTTCTTAATCTCCTATAATCTTGTATAAACACTAGTTGTACAAACGTTTTTCTAAAAATCTAAACTTTAAAAGCTACAAAATCATAATATGGGTAGGTTTGGTTCGAAAGTGATAAACAGGAAGCGTAAGGAAAGTATCCTTTCGATATTTTAGTTGTGTTGGTGAAATAAAACGTTTGGTCATAAGAGCTTATAGCTTATTTCGGCTTATAAATAAGCACATGAGTGCTTATTAGTACTTATTATTCCGGCATGGAACAAAGGGAAAAAAACCCAAAAAAAAAAAGGAGAAAAAACAAAATATAATTGTATTTTAGCTTATTCTAAATTTTTGGCTTATTTTCCTAGCTTATTTTGGGACGTATTTTTAAACTAGAAGGGTCGTGAGCTTATTGGCTTATTTTTCTAGCTTATCACAGCTTATTGGGCATGTTTGGCTCTCGGCCCAACAAGGAAAAATAAGCCATAGCTTATTCCGACTTCCCATAGCATATTTAAGCTTGTTGACTCTCGAACCAACAAGGAGAAATAAATCGTAGCTTATTTCAACTCCTTTTGGTCTCAGCTTATTTTTGTGGCTTATATTTTAGCTTATATTGATACTAAATGTGCTCATTTGCTTATTATATATCTTATTGGACTTATTCTTGGGCTTATTATATTCTGGCATATTTGTTTGGGCTTAGTTGACCGAAAACCCAATAAGGCCCATATAGCTTTCGGCGGGGTAAGAGCTTTTCGGCTTATTTCGTAACTTATCGAAATACTTATTTTGGTTATTTGGTTTGTGGCTTAATTTATAAGCATAAGTCTCGGTTTATTATTAAGCCCGAGCTTATGGCTTATTTTTGAGCTTAATAAGCTTTGGCTTATAAGCTTATATATCATATAACTTATTTTCATGTAGCTTACTTATTATCTTAAATATTTCGACTTATTAAACTTAATGAAAATTTTGATTATATATAATTTGGCTAACCAGTAAACTCGTATTGGGCTAAACTTATAGGCTAGAAACTTGACTAGTAATTTTTGGCTAACATTGGGCTATTTGGCCGAATGAGTGAAATCAAGTAATTTCAGACTTATGAAAACGGATTTTTGAACGACTTATTGAATTCGTTTAATATTGGTTTCAAGTAGTTAAATTAGTTGTTGGAATATGTTTTGATAAAACGTAAGTTAAACGTAGTGATTTGGCATTTTGTCGAAAAATGATTATTTCGTGGAAAATGTGTTTTTGATAAAGTCTATGACTTTGAAAGTAACTATAAACGAATGGGTCATGCCGAAATTTTATAAACATTTTACACTTAGAAAATATTTTGTAAAACCCATTTTCTTAAAACCCGACAAAAAGACGAAATCACATTATTTTAAACATTATATTTGAACTAAATAAATAAACTAAATTACATACTTATAAACATAATACTAGTTATTTTCTAAAAACTCGACAAAAAGACAAAATAATAAAATATTATTTTAATATCCGACTAAAAGACGAAAAATATAGTTTATATAAAACTTTTATTATTTAATATGTGTGTCTAAAACATTGTTAACACTTATATCGAGAATGTCTTATCTAATTAACATGGGGTATCAGGTAAATTGCTGAAACATGTTTAACTCTTATTTATTTATTTATTTCGTTTTCATCTATTTCTTATACATTTATTTTCCTATCTATTTATTTCTCATTTATTTATTTCCCATTTACTTATATTTTTGTTTACTCCTCATTCAATTATTTCTTATTTACTTGCCTTCTTATTTAGTCCTGGATTTTCTATTTATTTTCTTATATAATACATATATGTATATATATATATATATAATATATATAATATATATATATTGTACTTTGACATAAGTTCATCGATTCAAACTTATCAACTACCACATAAACAATGATACAAAACCTTTATAACAATAATACAAATCCTTTTACAAACTCATATGCATCGTTTCATTCTCATATAACATATCTCTAAAATAAAACATTATTAATAGGTCATGGCTGGGCACCGTTGCACGTTAATCTTTGATCATTCATTTCAGCTACTTTCATCCTTACTTAAAGTGAGTCTTCGTAGCCCCACTTTTAAACCACTTTCCTTGAGGGAAAATGATACTCAAATCTCTTTTAAACTGTTTTACTACTGTGCTAAACTATCTTTATGCTTTTGGACAATATTCATATGTGCTTATAATTGCGTACTTGATGTGCTTATATACATGATCTATCCGTGATGAACATGTTATCAATTTTTCATACAACTACTTAGCTGACTGTGTAGCTCTAGCTGGTAGGCGATAGGTTCAGAAAACTATAAGTGCTTGAGCCACTACTGGATTGCTATGATATGATATAATTTGTTTTGTGTTGTTGAGGGAATACTATTCATACTGCTTACACTCCGCTATTGTATTGCACTATTGTCCCATTTAAAATTCTGGCAAAGCAACTGGTTTACACTGTAAACCTACGAGCTCACCAATTTTATGTTGACCCTTTTCGAGTATCATTTTCATGTGATCATCATTTATAAATTGAAGGTACTTGAAATCAAAGTTTTCCATTGGCCAAGACGCATTCTAAAGACAAATGTTTTTCTTCCATCAAGAATTGTATCTCATGTAACATTGTAAATCAGATTTCTTTTAACTAAATCTGGTGTAATCTAATATCTTATGCGATGTCTTCAAAACGTCGCACCTCGTGTTTTCTCTCTTAGTTGGGTGTAACATGATGAGTGGCACGCGAATCTAATATCTATTTGGAGTATGATGTGAAACTTTTATTAGATGAGGTTGACATAACATGAGGCTCAAAGGCAAGAAACTTCTTAAATTGCTCCAACATGTCTAAAAGTATCTCAAACTTTTTATACATGACTAAGAATTTCTGAATGCTCATATAATGACGTATCTAACTTTAAATCATTCTTATAGGTATCCATCTTAACTAACCAATATAACCCAAGAAAACCAAAAAACAATTGCTTCAAATCACCAAACTTTGAAACAAGCCAAACTATACCAATACGAATACAAAGGTCTAGTAAACCGTGATAAAAAAGCACATTCAAAACAAACCAAATCGAACAATACCAAACTAATACCAATAGTAAACAGATCCGAACAACAACGAACCTATGTCAAACAAAATTAAGAAAATACCAATAGTTTGTCAAAATAACATCCACGGTCCCACAATCAACCAAATACCAAGGGTTCCTCAAACTAACATTCACAGCCCACCAACACTTTGTCAAACTAAATCAGATATATAGAATCCACCATCCCACTAAGAGTTTGTCTAGAACAACAACCAATCAAATTCTTGTAATTCATAAAATACTTACTTGTCCAAATAAAATTGTCATGTGACTAGTCTCAATAATCGCAAGGTACCGACGCATTAACAACATTCCAATCAGACTCCGCAAACAAGCCTGATGAACAAGCGAACTCAAGTGTCGGAATTTATGGCTCTGATACCATGTAGAAACTAGCAAGTCAAAAGTGGCTAACTTATGTTACTTGAATTGATAATAAACTAAAAGAGTACAAAGAGTATTTATAAGACAAAAGTAGGGTAAAACCCTAATAGCTAAATAGGTCATGGGCCTCTTATAGGCTATATGCTAACAATGTGTATACTCATGGCATCACTTTTACTCATGACACCACTTTTAGATAAGGGATTGGTTGATAGATTCTGATGTTATACGAAAAAGTGCTTAGGTGACATCACTTTTGCTTAGGACACCACCCCACAACATCGACGGTAACTAATGCTCTTAAGCTGGTACGTTCCTACATTTTATGTGTTGGAATCGCATTGTACTAATATCAACATTCTTGATATTACTTATAAAGTTATAACCATAAATTTTGGCACTATTTATACTACATTATAAAACATTTAGGACTTTCTATAAAAGGAAGTCTTAAAAATTTTAAGACCAAAAATATTACTATAAAAGGAAAATTATAAAATTAATGTAAAATCTAGAAATTTTACTCTCATTTTAAACATGTAACAACTCATTTAAACCATATAGTAACCGCCCTCAAATAATGATACTTTGTATTTTTCAATAGAATTGTTTAAAGGGAAAGGCTCACTAAACTATGATACAGTAGATTCTACCACATATCGTATGCACAGACTCCTATTGTTGTATGAACTGACACTGCATCTAAGGTACTCGTTGTCCGGATTTGATAACGGGCTTACAATATATTTCTTTGCAGTTATGTTAGCTAGCCCGCTCTCTGCTGTCATGCCTCTGAATGATAAATCCAATGTAGAGAGCATCACCACAGGACTTCCAGATCTGCTCATGAGTCAATACTTACCTACTGATTTATGGCGGGCGCTACGGCCCTTATTTCTATATTATTTTCAGTTTATCCACAAATTGTTCATTTGACTTCAAGCAGTACGCATAACTTATGATTATTACGCATAGTTCGTACTCTCACTAAAACCTACATGTCGACTGGATTTATTCATCAATTTAACTAGAACACGGTTAAATAGATTGTAAACACTACCTAACTGAAAATGTAACAAACTAGATTGATTCATCAACACTGAATTTATTCATCAACAGATAGTAACAAAATGTTTCAATCTTCACCAATTAACATAATAAAATAACTGAAAATGTTCAACCAACAAATATTAGTTCGACTTTACAATAAAATAAGCTCTATCAGAGAACTCTAGGTTTCATAATCAGTTAGATTAAACTTTAAAAATTGAGCTCAATATCTCCATAAACATAAACTTGATGTTCATAATATAATAAACTTTGACATAAATATTATACCTGAAAGCACATCATCAATCAATATATTGTAAAGCACATAATCGATCAATATATAACATGTAATTACACTACCTAACATGATGTTCATGAATAGATCAAGTGAAGTTTGATGTAGACGATGATCAATGATAAGTAATTTGATGATTTAATAAATCAGGGTTTGATTGGTTAATTTTGATTTGGGAAGACGAGAGAGAATAGGGAAAAACATCCGAATAGATAGGGGGGATATGTCCCTAACCATGTAGGGAGAAACAAGTCTTTAATTAAATTTCTTTTAGGTAGTAAATGTTATTGATTTTAATAACATGAAAAAAAGAGAAATAAAAAGTTGATAATTAGCATTGATTAGGTAATTAATTTTGTTTGACCTTGGTGTATTTAGAACACCCCATTTCGTTGAATAAAAGCACCAGCCACCAACTTTATATAAACTTTGTTAAATACCCACATGGCTTAACATTTTCTAGTTCAAACAACTCTATATAAACTTTTCCCACCTATGATAAAAAATAAATAAAATTACCAAATAACTTCCATTATCGGTTAACAGGTTTTTCAGAACGCTCAACTTAACCTTTTTACGTGTCTTGATCATTGTATTCCGTAAGAATTTTGTACAAAACGTGCCATCGGCTTGGCCGGTGCCAATGTTCGGATCCTCGAATATATGTAACCAACATTCCGCCAAAATTAAATCTTCAGTTTGACTGCATGGCGTACTAGTTATTTTGATTTCCTTTTCTTGTTTGCGAGGTTTTTTGCCTTTGCCTTTACCACATTTCTTGAGTGACGACAGCCTGCTGGTTCAGTTTGTTAGAGTTGTTGTTGAAGCTGAAGTTGAGCAAATAATTGAAGTTGTTTGGGCGTACCAAATGGGTTAAAGTTCGTAAATTGGTTAGGTATTTGGTATGACAAACCAAATGGTGGAAGTTAGTTGGCATTTGAGGTTATGGAACTTGCGGATGATGGTTTGTTTGGATTAGATAAAGATGAGGAAAATTGGTATTTGATTTTGCGGTTTGGAGAGCAATTGATTGATCCATGGATCATTATGCGTTTTTGTGAGGAGGTAAAAATAAAGAGAAGTATTGTTGAGTTGTGTGCGTGTAAAAACTAAAAGATTTAAGGGGTATTTATAAGATTTAAAAAGGGTAAAAAATAAGTATAGTAAGTTTTTTTCTTAAAAAAGGCTATATATAGATAGTCACTCCCTTCTTAGGGAACCGTACTCGCATCATATAGCTCCGTCTTGAGCTTCCGTCTATTTTTTAAACATTTCGACCGTTGCAAATCTAAAAAACGTATAACTTGGGCTGATGTACACCGTGAGGCCCTACAACGTGGCTCAAAGTTCATCTCGCATTACATGTCGGTGTTATAGGACATCAAGCGTCCTTATAACGCCTATACATAGTGCTCTTAAATATACAAATAACAAAATCCTTTAATTAGCCAATATCTACCTAGCAAAGTTGGTCAGGAGGTTATTACCACATGTAGGAGGTCTCGGGTTCGAGCCTCGGTGGGGTTTATCCCTTCGAGTCTTGCATACTGCCAAATTAAATGTCATTGTGGGCTCGAATCACTAACTACTAACTTACTGTTTAAAAAGAAAAAAACAAAATCCTTTAATTTATAATATATTACATTTGTCGTACTCTTAACCATCTTACATAATGAACAGTATCTTTTTTTTATTACTTTGCTACAGTGTCATCCCTCTCACAATCTAAGTTTTTATTATTTATGAACAGTGTTATCCACAGTAACAAAATAATAAAATATTCAGTTATCTCATAAGCTATACACGTCCTTTCCACTGCCTCATTATTTTATCACAATCCCATCTCTTTCATTGAAGCTTCATCCCACCAAAAACCGCACATACCAAACCCATAGCAACAACCCCTCCCTCTCTGAGTTTCATTCATTGTTGCAAAAAAGGTCTACAAGGCCGATTAATCGCCGCTTAGGCGCTACAAGGTCACCTGCCTTGCCGATTTATGTAACTGGGTCAAACAAATAGGTCAACGACGATCAACGGTGGTCAAACATGCTGGAAACCCAAAACTTTACATACTATACAAGGTAAAGGGCGATATCTTCCACTTTGTACAATACTCTACATCGTTGATTTTTTTGACGTATCAACGAATAATCGATCCTTCGTATAATTCCTTTGGTAATGCTCTTTCGCGAAATGATTATCTTCAAACTTTCTTTCTCTTTTTTTACTAACTAAACTTCAAATCTTGGTGTAGTTTCACCATCTTCACGATCATAATAATTCCGGATAATTCCTTCGGTAATTTCTTCGTTCTTCGGATTCACCATTAATTGTGAATGTAGTAAAATCACATGAGCTTTTACTACTAATATACATTCCCATTTGCAATGTGCAAATTTCTAACCGCACCAAAGATAGAAAATGACACAAGACTCGGGAAATTCAGACTTTACATTTTAAGTAACTAGCAACTGTAAATTAAACTTAATCTAACAGGGTAGGTTAAGGTGTAAGGGTGTAACGAAACAAATAATTGGTGTAAATTCCTAAAGGATTGGCTCTACGGGTTGTTCTAGTGGATCATCACTCTAAAGATGAGAGTGGAAGGGTTTAAACTGGAGGTTAACTAACCGGTGTAGTTAGTTAATAAACAACATGTATAGGCGATTTGGTTGTAATCCTAAGATTTACCAATTTAAACAAGTTACTCCAATTAAATCCATAATACTCATTATTGTGGTCTCGAATAGATATACCAAGCCAAGTTCTAAAGTCTACAACATCACCGGCACACTCATATTTTGTAGAATTTGGGTAAACATTTGGAAACAGAAAGGTTAAATCCTCACAATATCTATCAAGGGTTATTGTGTGCGGGTTATGTAACATGTAATTTCACAAAAGTATGCTTGAAAATTTTTAAATTTGAGCATAATTTAAGCCTTTTATTGTGAAAAATAGGACAAGTAAACATTCTAATTCCATCCCCCCACTTGAATTATACAACGTCCTCGTTGTATATGTAAAACATTAAATACGGGAATTTAAAAAGAATTAGAATGAGAAACTCCCCTGATATTTGCTCGGTAGATTCTCCAAGTTGCGTTTATGAGCAAGATCGTGTTGAACAGCCGTCTTGAAGTTTCAAGACTCCAACACTTCAAGATTTCCAGATTTGTAAATTCTCCACCAATATTCATCGATATTTCCTTCATGAGGTCCTGTGTAAAATATAGGAAAAACAGGTGCATTCCTATCTTGGTATCTATGGCTAATTTAAACTAAACTAAAACAAACTAAATACGGGTCAGACTGTGGATACGGCGTATCAAGTAGATGAATACGACGTATTCGCAGAACTGACAATAATATTTTTAAAGTGCATAAAAAATAAAGACTGATAACGTCCAGACATTTAATACGCCGTAATAATGGGGAAAATACGCCGTATTGAAGTCTGGGAAGACAGACTTGATAACAAAATTAAAATAACATTCCGGGTTGTCTCCCGAGAAGCACTTTTGTTTACAGCAACGTCTTTAAGTTAGACTTTTCTTCAGCTTCCTTTTTTATTCCAACTCATGCACGCTAATGTGCCCGCGTGTGAGCCATTCTTCCATTGATGGAACTCGGATAAAGTCGGGTCCTAGATTCAAAACTCCTTTGTAGAACCCCTTAAGCTTTTGGTATGCATGCGAGATTCTGTTTATCTTATCTTTCTCACTTACCTTCAGTAATGGTGGGATCTTGTTGCATTGTTCATTAGTGTGGTGTTTAAACTTTGGATGTGATCGCACCATTTGGTAAGTTACTTCATTATCACCATTGTAAAGGGTAATAATCCCTTCAAACCGTTTTGTTTTAATCCCAACTTCTCTCAAGAATGGTTCGCCAAAAATAATATCGCTCATTTCATTATCACGATAAGCATCCATATCCTCTAAAACTACAAAGTCAGGCATAACAAAAAAAGTTCCAACAAAGATAGACACATTCATTAAGGCTCCTACAACATTATTCCCTTTGGACACTGTAACATTTCTCAATTTCAGGTCATTTTACGACTCCTATTATTTGTCACTATTTATTTTAGTCCGATACGCGTTTACTTTTAATTTAACTTTTGGGCTAAATCGCGTAGACTAGAAATAATCCTTTAACGTAAACGGTCACCAAATAAATTAAGGTTTACGTCAAGCAAGTGTTATGTAATTATTAGGAAGATTATTATTAACTTTGCGTATTTTATTTTTATTGGTCTCATAAAAGGTTTATGTTTCGCAATAAAATACATTTAGACACACCCCGGAAATACCTAGACTTACCTAGACTCAAACTGACACCCACTTTTAGTCCTAAAACACAAAATTTAATAAAACCTTGTGTTAATAATCCACTAGGTCCGAATGTGGGGACTAAATCAACTAGGAAAAATCCTTAAAAATCTCCTAAGTACATGTACATCTTAAGGTAATTTAACCTTGTACTTAATGTCTCCTAGTTACCTTAATACACAATGGATAAAAGCCATCTTGGATCTCCTTTGTGCTCTTGATACCCACGGCAACATATATGTACACATAAACCATAAGATTTCCATGATCTTGGTAAAATCTTGTACTTATATCTTGTAATTAAGGATGGTACTAGGAAGTATTAACAAAACCATGTGAAGTTAACTAAAAACCATGAAACCACTTACTAGGGCACGGTTTTAGTTTGGATTAGGACTTGGAAAGCTAACTAGTTCTCATGCCTATATATACTCACTCACATTTACCTTAAACACTTCTTACAACTCACAAACACTCAAACAAGTAAACCATATTACTTCTCTCTTATCTCGGGTCATAAGACGCAAACAAACACTTTCATAACCTCATTCGAACCAACAAATAACACTAGGGCGTTTCATGCAAGGTCATAAAAAGAACCACGAGCCAAGGTTGGGTATTTTTATGAGCTTTGAAGCTAGGTTTGGTTATTCGACCATGTAAAACATATTTGGGTTGCCATACTACTCGCAAACAGTCGAACCAATCACTAGGGCCCTTTGTAAGTCACGTTCAAACTTATACACTTCGTATAATAATTTTTATTTGATGTCTAGTCGTGTAGGTCACGTTAAATATGTGATTAACAAGTTTTCATAGGCATGAACACGCATGGTTCAACCCATGAGTGACACACGTACATAAATATACATACATTTGACTTGTGTGGTACAAAATACCCAAAAACTAAAAATGTAGTGATACAAGTTGGGAAGGAGTATACTAGCTTATAGAACAAATGCATGTGATATAACGCGATTGAATAATGTTAAAAACAAGTTTTTTTAGTGCTAGTGATCCTAACGAGCCCTAATATCATTAACGTGCCACTAACAGGCCTTGTTGGATCAAACAGTCCATTAACGGACGTAAATAGGCCCAACGGTTCGTTAGTGAGGAACCATGGCTTATTATTAAGCTCACTTGAGCTTATGGAGGGTTTAGGAAGCTTATTAAACTCGTTGACTAGTTAAATGCAAAGGGAAACCCTTAACGGGCCACTAATGGGCTCGTTAAACCAAACCAGGCCCAACTGGCCGTATCGTGGAGACTTTAGCTTATTAATAAGCTCCACGAGCTTATTAAGGAGCCTAATGTGATTATTAAACCCAAATGGACCTTGATATACCCTAGAAACTTAACTGGACCCTTAATGGGCTTGGTGGCCCATCACCATGACCAAACGAAGCTCATAAGCCACAAATAAGCTTAGACAGCTTATTTGCGAGCTTAAACAGCTTATAGGACATATAATAACCTTAGAAAAGAAGGCAGGATAGCAGGTTGTGAGAGCAAGGGCATCCAACACTACTTGGTAAGTAGGTTCCATTGGTTTTAGTCCTGGGTTTATCCTCATGTTACATTTTCTAATTACACGTTGGTTCTCTGGAGCAACTAAGGCATTGTCTAGTGCAATTTATTGAGCAATAGTAGTCATGGTTCTGCTAAAATTTGATCAATACAGTTTATATACAACCAAGTTTATATATGACACTATATGGCAAGCTGTTTAATGATTGTTGGGATTAAAAGTCTTCTTGATGTTGTTTGAATTACTGCTGCTCATGTTTATATTAATGCTGCTCAGTTGTGTTAGTACTGCTCAAGAACTTTAGAGAAAAATGTAAAGTCTTTACTACTACTAGTACACAGTTAGTACTGCTAGTGTAAAGATACTGCTGCTAGTGCATATTAGTGGTGCTCAGAGACTTAGAAGAAAAACTGCTAAGTAGTTACTACTGCTAGAACAAAAGTTACTATTGTTAGTACAAAGTTAATGCTGCTAAAGGAGTTAATATTGCTAGTGAAGAAGTTAGTACTGCTGAGTTAGTTAGTAATGCTTATGTGATTTATACGAGTTACTTGTGTAAAAGATATGTATAACTTATTTGTTTAAAAGATTTGATATTCTTAGGAAAGTATTGTAAGCCGTTTAGGACTCCT